>JARYHS010001782.1:0-17297 GCA_031002005.1 Vandiemenella viatica | reverse complement strand
AATTTATCGTGGATATTTTTATGCTGAGAAATACAGTCGTGATAGGTCCAAAATGAAGCTCTCAGACTAAAAAACGAGCCTACTGCAGCCTCTGCGTGCCAGTTGTAGCATCACATAATATGTAGTAAAAATTCTGAGGGACCTGGCAACCGTCATAAACATGGAACTGGAGAACAATGCCTCAAGAACCAGACATAGTACAGAGGAAGCCAGTGTGGCCTTCGTGCACTTCCATACTGATATGATGGAAATCACTATGGAAGTTATGTTAATAGAATTGTGTGGACGTAAGTAAGTTTATAGGAAAATTATCATTTAAATTATGAATGTAAACTTAATTGCGATTTAATACAATTATATATGACAAATTTAAAAAATAAAGAAATAAGACTTTTAAAATGCTAAGTCGACTGTAAAGTGTGAATTGTTGCAAAAAATACTGTTGCAAAATCATGTGAATAAATATATACAATTTTACAGTTAGTAATAAAAGATTCAGAACCTATGTTATCATTTTCCGTAATATAACCTGACAGAAAACAATGCTCTGCTCGTGTAAAATGCATTTCAAAATCAAAAGGAACTACGCATGTCAAAGAGACGTGAACTCGAAAAATTGTTGCAGTATTACTTTATTAGGGGCTAATTGATAATTCTTTGTAGAATATTTTATGTATGTAGGTATTTTATAAAATTTTGTGTTCGGAGACGAGTCTTCGTAACAGCGGTCTGCATCATTATATTAGATTACCCCCTCCCAGTAATTCAAACTTACAAAAGAGGAAGTCAATGTAGAATGTAAGTATATTTTGTAAAAGGCATACGAAGGCATATGAAGGTAATGGTTATGAAGAAAAGAGAAAAGAAAACCACGATTTCTGTCGTTCGTAGGATATTTCGTCAGTATCCGACAATTTTCTGCTTGAAAGTACCCATGGCTCCCATATGTCCACTCACGTTTCGGGTAAGACGGATTACCGCGGAGATGTTGGCATAGCCCCAGCTCCGGAGTGGACCTGCACTTTTGCCTCGCGCCACCTGTGTGGCGAGTGTTTGGTCAGCTCCTCCGGTCTACAACTTGTCGACGAGTTCTCCAGCACTCGCGCCGACTGCCAGTATCTCTCGTTTTACCCCTTCCCGCGCCGCCTCCCTCACCCACGAAAGTTTAATTTCCGAGAGGAAAAAATCCGTTTCCTTTGCTGAGATCTAGTTAGCACTCGTTGATGCCGTTCAAACGTAGCAGCCACTCGAGCTTCAACTCCGTCAGATCTTTCACCCTCGTTGCTAAGCAAACCTCACTTTTCGTGTTAAGTACAATAAAATTTCACACGTAATTTCGTCTCTTAGTATTTACTTATTAACGCTCTGTCAAACATCTATTTTACAACGTAACTGAAACATCTCCTACTTTTTTTGCTTCTGGATTTATGCCTTGTCGGCGTCGAGGTCATTAGAGGTGAGAAGGGACTGGGGGCAAGGAACGTGAAGGAATTCGCCCATAGACTTTTTGAAAGAACTACCCCTGCATTTGCCTGGAGTTATTTGGGGAATTCTTGGAAAGCCCACATCTCGACTACCGGATGGGTATTCATAACCGATCACCCACCACGCTCGGTCTCAGAACTCCAGAGTCAAAAAATTTTATTGAATATTTTATCCAAATAAACACAGAAAACAAACTAAGTGTGTAGTCGATTAGAACAACTTCCGATTTACTTTCTTAATACTTCCTCGTAATACCTATAAAAATGACGACCACTGAGAACATGTAATCCCAGGTTAAAATTTTGGAGATTTACAGTGAAATTCACGGTCTTAAATGTTACAGATGAAAACAGCTTAATGAATCAGTGTAATTTAATGCGCAGCATGTTTTAATAGCTACATATTTCTTGTAATTACGCTTGTACTAAAATTCCATTTTTTTTAGAAAATTAAGCATTAATTTTAACAAATTAGATTTTAGATCCTTTTTTCCTGAAAAGAAATACCGACTATAGTATAGGATCCTTCTAATAACTTCACTAAAGAATCATTTGTGTAGCATAAGTGGTAAAAGAGAGGACACATCTGATTTAAAAATCATATAGACTCAGACTAACTACATCTGCGAGACTATAGAGTTGCAATGTGGACAGAACATGACGTAAAATCATTCTGCTTCTCACTGGTGAATCTCATGTCAATTACAACAGACCGAAGAGCTGGTATTATTACTGCAGATCGTAGATGTCATGACGCTCTTGTACCGCTATACAATCGACATTTATTTTTGTCAAACATACGAAAAAATACAATGAATTTACTGCCGGTAAGAACGCGACCTACTTCTACCACAATTTCAGACGAGTTGTAATTAACAAAATTATTCATTACTATTACACTATTACTAAGAAATTTTTGTGAAAAATATAGAAATCTCACATACGGAAGAAACGGAAGCTCGATTTGCCGTTTCTTACATCCCTTATGGGAAGCTTCTCTATTTTGATATTGATGTAGCACAATTGTTGCATTTCATTATATAATTTCCATCACGATCCACATCCAATTCTTCTCTACTGTGAGTGCCTGTTATTCCCATATCTCATGGACCATCAATTTATTTCTACGCTTCTCACGTGGCCATAGGACATCAATATATTTTATTCTTTTTCCACTAACACATCTTTTTCTATGCCAACTTTTTTTTTTTTTTTTTATATGTTGTCTTTTGTAATCCTGAAAAATCTACAGAACTTTCTCATAAATTCCATATTCACATATGCTAATCTTCGGAGATTCTTTGCCTTATTTTCATGTCTATGGTCCATAAAATAAAATGTTCTGAATTATTGTGGAATGTATTTTGCTTGTAGTGTCCATCAAAATTTTATATGACAAGTGAAGTGATTGTGCTAAAATTTGTATTTATAGCTTCTTCTGAGATCGTCACATCAAGCTGACAGTATACATCGCAGGAATTGATTGTTTCCCCGGTATTTATACTGTATATCCGTGTTATGGTTTCCAATAGTTAGCTACTTTACTCCGCAAAAATTCACTATGTCTTCAGCTTTTTTTATATGTATGTTTCAAATAGCATTTGCACCACGCTTCCCACATTTGAGTATCAGAAAAAACAGTAATCACAATTTTTATAATTATCATTCTAAATTACCTTTTATATTCTGTAAACACTTTAGGTCTGCACATTTTAAAGGGGATTGGAGTTTAATTACGTAGTCTCTTTATTACTTTTATTGCTTTAGAAGATTGGATTCCCATTTTCACTTTTGAAGTTTGTTACTGATGCATCATATTGTTTATTTTTCACATGTAATTAATTTTCAGGGGATTACCAGTTGTTTCACTTTTTTATTTGTGACACAGCTAGAAAAAAAAACTTAAATTAATTAGTTCTGCATAACATGACAGCTGTGAAAGCTGTAAAGTCTTATTTCATAAATTTTGTTCAGTCTAACGTTGCACCTAACGTTAGTCCTTGTTCGGAGCAGTATCGTACTGTTTTGCCAGATGAGTAATCATGAACTATGTGTTTCTTCTTATTTTACTAATTTTTTATACTAGACATTCACAACCTCCCTTCAATAAATCCACTCTAGGGTACCGAATTATGTTTTTTTGTGTGTTCTACCTTTTATCATCTGTCCGTTTCGCCTTCAAATGGTCAAATTTATTCTGAATCCGTGGTAAATTTATGAACGATTTATTTATTTGTGTACCAGTGCTGAGTACTATTAAATTCCGTAGCTTTCGTGCCTTAAGTGTTTCGCCCGTTCTATCAGACATTTATCAAACATATCTCCAGTATAATATTGCCGCATGAACGCCAGTGTACCGTCTGCCAGCATGGCGCAGCGGGTAGCGTCACGAATTGCGGTACCGAAGGTCGCCGGTTCAATCCCGCCCACTGACAAAAATTATTTAATTCTGTTTATTATTTCCAGAAGATTCTACATGTTTCCTAAGGTCACTTGTAACTTCTACACATTTCATTTGTTAACTACTCTTGTAATCTCTAGTACGTTCTATCTGTGTATAAATAGAAGAGCATTCTGCCCAAGAGGCAGTCAGTGCTGCGTGTATGTTTGAGTTCTCAATAAACCTGTTCTCAGTTTAAGTGCTGTGTTCATTGACAAGTAACCTTCGAATTCACACCTGCCCCGGTTGCAACGCGACATAGTTTGGTGGAGACGCCGGGTACCCTGTGCAACAGCTGCATCATCGTGGCTCCGATTAGGCAACGTAAAAGTCGCCGCCTACACGGACTGGAACCGGACTACAAAGGATATACTCAGTACGTCCTTCCGAAAGTCCGCGTCATTAGGAAACCCATGGCGGCAAGCCAGCTGCACATTCGACACCCATCGGTGTTCTCTGGAGACGCTGGACAGGACCCTAACAAATGGCTAAAAGGGTTCGACCGAGTCGCCAAGTACAACAGGTGGGATCATACCATGTGCTTGGCAAATGTTTATTTCTATCTGGACGGAACCGCCCAGCAGTGGTTCGAGAACAACGAAGATAAACTGAATAACTGGGAAATGTTCCAGACGGAACTTAAGAAAACGTTTGGGGACCACCAGCGACAAATCCGCTCGGCGGAAGAACAACTGAAGAACCGGGCCCAACGACATGGGGAGCCGACGCAATCTTACATACAGGATGTTTTGGCCCTATGCAACGTAGTCAACCCGAATATGACTGAAGCCGACAAAATCACGCACCTAATGAAAGGTATTGCAGAAGACATGTACCAAGCTCTTCTGATAAAAGACGTCGCTACGACGGAAGAGTTCATCAAGTGGTGCCAGCGGATTGAGGAGATGCAACAAAGGAGGGTTGGGCGAAAGAAGTATGACAGACTTCCCAACGTAGTCCCTATGGCAGTTGTGGAAGACCAGCACGACTTTGCGTCTCTCATACGACAAATTGTGAGAGAAGAATTACAACAGTTCATGGCAGCTGGGACTCTTGAACCGAGTGAGCATCAGATCATGGCCATGGAATGTAAGCCCAGTGGGTCATGAAGGAGCCGACGCGGCGGAAAAAGAGGTATTTCAGACAATAGCTCCTGTCTGCCGAGCCAATCGCACTCGACGTGAAGAATGGCCTCGCCCTGATATGACGTATGCTGCAGCTGCCAAACGGCAGCCTAGGAACCGGCCGACACGGCCACAACCAAATCCTCCGGCACCTATGACGTCCCGCAGACGAACGGACGTCTGGAGGACAGAAGACAACGCGCCAGTATGTTTCCACTGTGGGCGCCCTGGACATGTCGTACGATACTGCAGAGAGAGAAGACGAGTATTTGACGATTATTTTGCCGCAAGACGTCCGCCATCAGAACAGTTCTACCCCAGGCAGCCACCCGCTGACGAGTTCGGTCGACCTACGGGAAGAAGCCCATCGCCGTACCCTAGACGAGGTCGATCCCCGACGCGCCGCTGCCGTTCATCGTCGCCGGACAGAGCTACCAGCCGCTCCCCTAGCCGCCGCACGCAGGAAAACTAAGCAAGGCGACCATCTACGGAGGTGAGGCCGCCGCAGATGAAAATCCTCCATGGATGACAGTCACTAAGATGTCGGGAAATCTCATCAACGTTATAATCGACGGCCAACCTGTCCGGGCGCTGGTTGATTCAGGAGCTTCTTTCTCCGTATTGTCGGACAATTATCGTCGCACACTAAAGAAGACAATGTTCCGTGATACGGGGGCAACTGTGCTAAAGGTCGCAAATGGAAAGTACGTCCAGCCAGCTGGAGCTTGTGTCGCGAGAATAACCATCAACAACAGGACCCAGCCAGTTGAATTTGTCATTTTAACAGAATGTAGTCATAATGTCATCCTTGGATGGGACTTCCTTAAGGCATCCCAAGCTGTCATTGACTGTGGAACATCTGAGCTGCAAATTGAAGAAGTCGTTGCGACGGGTACACGTAACACAGAATCTTCTGGGAAGTTATTCGCCGTTGACAACGTGACAATCCCGCCGTTCGCAATGAGAAGAGTCCCAGTCAAAAACACGGACGACCGCAACCTTGAAGTGCTTGTCGATAGTAGAAAGTTTATTAGGCTCACGAAAGAAATCTACATACCAGCGGCTATCATAAGCATTATCGGTGGTCGAGGAGACATTTGGATCACCAACTGTCACGAGCAGTCACAAATTATCCCCAAGGGAATGTGCATAGGGACAGCTGAACCAGTCCAGGAGGGCGAGCTCAACGTCATTAACGAAGATCCATGCTCTGTTACTAGTACCGACAACACGCTGGAGGAAACAACTATGGAACTGCCAATAGGGTCCGGCCTGACCAAGGAACAACACCACCGGGTGTTAGCTATACTACGCCAATTCTCTGGTGTATTCACACCCCAGCAAAAAAAAGGTCAGACGAAACGGCCCACGATAAAGCATCGTATCAATACTGGGGATCATCCGCCCATTAGCCAGCGCTCGTACCGATTGTCACCAGTCGAAAGGCGAATAATTCGAGAGGAAGTGGAGAAGATGTTGCATAATGACATTATTCAACCTTCGGAGAGTCCTTGGTCATCTCCGGTGGTCCTCGTAAAGAAGAAGGATGGTACGTGGCGATTCTGTGTCGACTATCGGCGGCTGAACAAAATCACAAAGAAAGATGTCTACCCACTGCCGCGCATCGACGACGCCTTAGACTGCTTGAAAGGAGCTACATACTTCTCAACCATGGACATGCAGACAGGCTACTGGCAAATCGAGGTTGACGAAGCTGACAGAGAAAAGACGGCTTTTATTACACCTGATGGCCTCTATGAATTCAAAGTAATGCCATTCGGATTATGCAACGCTCCGGCCACATTCGAACGCATGATGGACAACTTACTTCGACACCTTAAGTGGACGACGTGTCTTTGTTATTTAGATGACATTGTTGTTTTCTCGAAAACATTTGAAGAACATCTGAGTCGCCTGTCAACGGTGCTGAAGTGTGTTCAGACTGCAGGACTCCGCCTCAATCCGAAGAAGTGCCTCTTCGTCGCCAAAGAGATAAAAATCCTGGGGCACCTGGTCAACGGAGATGGCGTCCGCGCTGATCCAGATAAAGTAAGGGCAGTCATGGAATTTCCAACTCCTCAGCACATTCGTGATGTGAGAAGCTTTCTTGGGCTGTGCTCATACTTCCGGCGTTTCATAAAAGGATTCTGTAACATGGCACGTCCACTGCAAGAACTTTTGCAGGGAGACGCCAAGTTTTACTGGGATGAAACTAAAGAAAGATCTTTCCAGGCACTTAAGGAGGCTCTAACTTCCGCACCAGTTCTAGCCTTATACGACGAGAATGCAGAAACTGAACTTCACACTGACGCCAGCGGTTATGGGATCGGTGCAGTGCTTGTGCAAATTCAGGAAGGTGCTGAGAAGGTGATAGCCTATGCATCAAGAGTATTCTCTAAGCCCGAGATAAACTACTCTACAACCGAGAAAGAATGCCTCGCAGTTGTCTGGGCTATCAACAAGTTTCGTCCGTATTTATTCGGCAAACCTTTCACCGTCGTGACAGACCACCATTCTTTATGTTGGCTAACCAGCTTGAAGGATCCATCAGGTCGACTAGCAAGATGGGCACTTAGACTTCAAGAGTACGACGTCACGGTGGTATTCAAAAACGGACGCAAACACAAGGATGCCGACAGCCTTTCAAGGAATCCTTTAATAGAACACAACAGCATGAATGGAATTTCAGCCCTCGCTGAATTAGGTGACGTTGCAGCTGAACAGAGGGAAGATTCAGAGTTATTAAGAACCATAGACGCCTTGGAGAAAGGAGAACCGGCCAAAGGAGAGTTTCAATTGATAGATGGGACATTGTATAAGAACAACTACGATCCACTAGGCCCCAAGTGGCTTCTGGTCGTTCCAGCTCATCTCCAGCCAGCTATTCTCAAGTATTTCCACGACGCTCCAATATCCGGTCATCTGGGATTTGTGAAGACCCTGGACCGAATCCGACGCAGGTATTACTGGAAGGGTCTCTACCGATCTGTCAAGCATTATGTGAGTCACTGTAAAGAGTGCCAGCGACGGAAACATGTGCCGCAATTACCTCCAGGTCATCTAGTACCAATTCCGCCTGCAGCAGTTCCATTCCACCGAATTGGGATCGACCTTTTAGGGAGGTTCCCGAAGTCGACAGCCGGTAACCGATGGATAATAGTCTGCACCGACTACCTCACGCGCTACGCTGTCACCAAACCTGTGCCGACTGCAGAAGCTCCAGAGGTTGCAAAATTTCTAGTAGAAGACATTATTTTGAAGCATGGAGCACCACGTGTGATGATATCCGATCGTGGAAAGGTATTCCAGTCAAGACTAGTATCAGAGGTCATGTCAAGATGCGACGTTGTCCACAGGATGACAACTGCATACCACCCTCAGACAAACGGTCTCACAGAACGCTTCAACAAGACATTAGCCGATATGCTGTCGATGTATGTGGATGTTGAGCAGAAGGATTGGGATACAATACTGCCAGTGGTCACATTTGCTTATAATACAGCAAGGCAAGATACGACAGGCTTCACTCCGTTTTTTCTGCTCCATGGCCGTGAAGCTGAGACCACAATGGATACGCTGTTCCCATTCCAGCCGGACGACACTCAGGATGACTATATAAAACAGCTCATTACCAGGGTCGAAGAAGCAAGACAGCTGGCTCGCATACGAACACTGGCCACCCAGGAGAAGGACCGTCAGCGGTATGACGGCAAGCACCGACCTGTTGCGTACAACCCAGGAGATCTCGTATGGATTTTTACCCCTGTCCGGAAGGTTGGGCTATCAGAAAAGTTACTGAAGCGGTACTTTGGTCCGTATCGTGTCATACGCCGCCGGTCAGACGTCACATACGAAGTCGAGGATTATGAGCCGTCTTCGAAACGACGAAAGCGAAGGGACATTGTTCACGTCCTCCGCATGAAGCCTTACTACAATCCTGACGAGCAGCTAGGCACAACCAGCTTCTTGTTCAAGGACTCTGAGGACGGTTTGGATACTGAGGAAGTCGGACAGGAAGATAATAGTACAACCAGGAGGGGCCCTCCAGAACTGCCATACAGAGGACCCACGACAAGATCAAGATCCAGGACACTTCAGCGTGCCCCAAAAGAAATCTAACAGCGGGACGCTGTTTTCCTCAGGAGAGGGAGCAATGCCGCATGAACGCCAGTGTACCGTCTGCCAGCATGGCGCAGCGGGTAGCGTCACGAATTGCGGTACCGAAGGTCGCCGGTTCAATCCCGCCCACTGACAAAAATTATTTAATTCTGTTTATTATTTCCAGAAGATTCTACATGTTTCCTAAGGTCACTTGTAACTTCTACACATTTCATTTGTTAACTACTCTTGTAATCTCTAGTACGTTCTATCTGTGTATAAATAGAAGAGCATTCTGCCCAAGAGGCAGTCAGTGCTGCGTGTATGTTTGAGTTCTCAATAAACCTGTTCTCAGTTTAAGTGCTGTGTTCATTGACAAGTAACCTTCGAATTCACACCTGCCCCGGTTGCAACGCGACAATATCTAGAACTATTTCTGGAAGGTTCTTGACTAAATTAATTAGTATGACTGTAGAGGCTAAGGATCTTACATTTTTCATTTCCTTCAGAGTTCACCTTATCTTTACTTTGTGAACGATTTCTTACTTACATCTACTTTGGTAACAACTCGCTTCTGCTTTATAATGTTGTTCCATCTTCTTTTCGATCTTACACTTTTCCCTTTCATTAACAAGCATGCTGAATTAATATTTCACAAATTCTACCATATTTATAGTTTGCATTTCTTTAAATAATAGCAGTCTTATACCGTTTCCCAAGTCCTAGTTTCACAAATGTGCCGCTCTACATCTCAAAATATCACTAACAGGCTGATTTACTCATCATATTTTTCTAAGCTTAATTTTTTGTTTGTTTTACAACTTCCTCAATTACTAATTTGTTTATGTATTATTATTTTTATTTTCTAGATTTCTTTATATTTCGCCACCAACCAATTTCTAATTTTTTATATTGTTATCATTTTCTTCTGTCACACGTTTTACTTAATCTTTGCACCAATGTTTTTATCATTACCATTTTATATTCACGTTCAGGACTTAGGAACTACTTAATAGGATTGTTTGAGTGTTTTTGCAGTTCCTGATGGTGTATTTTTTATTATTTGTTTCCAACTCTCCTTGAACAACATTTTTACGAAATTACTATTCAGTAAATCTCGATTATATTGTTAATCTTCGTACCCGACTATGTGTCTGTGATAAGTATTATTTATTACGAACAATTCTACAAATATTAGAAATTTCCTCAGTGCCGTCCATTACCTTTTAATTCCGTAATAAGCATTGTTACTACATCGTCTATCAATGATATTAACTCTCCTGCGAATTACGTTCATGTGTATTGAGGTATGTCTTCGATCTCCATTACCATTCAGAATTTTCTCTCCAAATTTGTTACCACGAGATGTGCTTCCATCACACTCTAGCATTGAAATCTTCTGATAATTGGTTTCTCTTAAGAGCCCTGTTAAGTCGTCTTCAAATACTTCTTTGAAAAGAATTTGGATCTACTGTGGTTTTTCAAGATCTATACCAAAAGTACTGGAATATTCCATATTTGTAATTATCCAGTAATATTCTCCGGTAAACTAACACACGTTTTTAAATGACAAGTATTAAAATATGTGGTAATGTATTTGATCTATTAAATTTACTTGATCTACAGTTAAAATTGCAAAGGTGGCTTGTTTCAAAGACTGGATAGTCATTGTCGTAATTAATGGTTCCAACGGAAGTTGATTCAAGAAACCAAAGCTTGTGTTCAGTCAGTTACTATAAAACATGGTTCCAAATACCTCAGCATTTTTTATAGCTATTAGGTATCTTTATAGTACATTTATGGCTCTACAGTCATAATTGTGTGAATTTGTTATGAGGATCGCTAGAATGTAATTTTAAAAATACATAATCTTAAAAGAGGAATGGCTCGTTTGGTCGTAATGACCTGGCGGTAGGCGCGGATTGCGCATCCAATAAAACCCTAACGTAGCCGTAATTTAATCCTGAAATCCTACCGCGTTTAGGGGACCTTAACGTGGAATTCGAATTACGGAAGCGCTATGGTATACTTCACATTACACAGGAAACTATGTCAGAAGTGAATTCTGGGTAAAATGCCTTTTCAAAATCCCTACAGAGATTGGAATTCGAACAAGAAACCTTTAGACTTCCAGTCAATCGCCTTAACCACGGAGTCACCGGACAGTTTCTGATATATGTACATATATAATAAGGCCATACGCCGAAATATTGCGCGTATCTTGTGTTTGTTCTTTTTTTTTGTATTCATCGTTCCCAGCCGGCTTCATCTGTGGTAATTGTTGGGTCATATTTCCCTATTAGTCCTTAGTTATTTATTATAACGTCTTCTGTTTGCCATCTTTTACGAAGTATGTCAAAATAAAATAAAAATATCGTTGAAATTCTAACTTAAGTTATGGTGATGAAAATGTGGCGACCCATTTCATTTCATGATCAATAAATTTCCTTACTAATTCACTATTTCAAATACAACAGCTCAATGTCTGATATTTTAGAATCCAATGAATTCGTGAAGTAAGTGAAAATGTTGTTATCATATGTAAATTGAAGGTATAATATTATTTAGTAGCACTGAAAAAAAAATTCTGTCAAGCAACGAAATGTTATGGATATTTATTTAAATAAATTGGGATACACTTAGCTGAATATGAAATATATTGGGAGAGGAAGTGAAACCTTATCCTTTTATGGCTACGTTTTTCTGATAATCTGAACACATTTATCTCGTGTGGAAGGTTATACACCAGTAGCATGGCACAAAAATTAATACTTTACACATTTCCAAGTTAGATAGCGGATTCCACTCCACGACTCTCCAGAAGCGAGGCACGGTTTATACTATATATCGGTTACAGTCGAATTTATAATATGTTCTTTAGAATACAATACACTCTCAGTTTTCATATTTGCCGAATTACCCGCCATTGTGGCTGCGCGTCAAGAGACTAGTACAGTGCTTCGGGGAGGTACAAAGGGACCAGTCCCGCGTACCGGTTGTAATCTTTGCGGTCTTTAGGCTGTTACCCGCAATCATCCAGGCTAATGTTGGAACGGTCCCAACTTACACCTCATAAACTACTCATTTCGTAATAAAAAATATATCTATCATTGAGAACATAAGTTACATCAATAGCAGACGGATGGCAACATTAAAGCCTCTCCGTTTAAAATAGGTTCAGAAGTCCGTCACTGAAGCCGGCTTGGTGATTAGGCTTCACATCCTTGAGACCGATGATGATCAGTACTATTCACTCCAAAAGGCCTCATCAGTTCATGACTGATATTGGCTGACATATAATAATAACAAATAAAACGCCAAAGTCACAAAAAAATTAAACCGTTTGTTTATTTTACCCACAACTTATAAGGTATATTAAATATAAATGTTTTTAGTATTTGCCGTTTTTAACAAATTTCACGAATCAACAACTTAGCCTGCTATGTGTTTTTTTTCTCTTTCTAGAGAAAAAAGGCTTAAATATTTATTTCTTTACTTCACGAGGTCAAAATCTCAATACCCCAAACAATTTTTCTTTCAAGACCCTTTATTTGTTTGTAACCCCAAAAATTTAATTTTACAAAATTTTGGATATGATATGAATCAACTAAACTCAAGTCATGTGCAAATGTGAAACGTGAAACTTATTTTGTTTACAAACTACAGACCTATAACAGACAGACAGCGAAGCGACGGCAATACTGTTCCGTTTTGCTTTGGGAACAGTACTTTAAAAAACTAAGAATGTTGTAAACACATTACAATTTGCAGAGCTAAGTAATATTATTAAAAGTAGCCTGTAATGTATTAAAAGTTGCCCAAGAACGTTACGCTGCAACATACTTCCAACTAACAGAATGTCACTTGAATTACGATTAGGGCTTAAGAGGCTGTCGTCGTTTCAAGTGCTTCTGCTGAATATGTATCGCGGACTAAGCTTTCAGTGTCTTACGCCGCCTTTAATGATAACGCGGCAGACTCTTAGCAGCTTGTATGTTGCCGTATGATACCAGCAAAGTTTGGCGCCTTTGCAGCCAGCTTAAGAGGTTATAAGCCGTCTGCTAACAACAGGTGGCTGCTCGGAAGGAACACGCTCGCCCATTAATTGACAGATAAGAGTATGCACACTTCTTTTAAAAAAGAGTGAAAATAATGAATCAAGTAATTCTCTTTTACCGTTTAAAAGGATTAATATAACACAAAAAATAATGCCGAACATCAATAAAAAAAACATGGACTTGTTGAGTACACAGTTCGTGAAACTTTTCAGGAGACGGAAAAATTCTGATTTTACATTGAAAAACTCGAAGAATGCTTAGTGATTAATTGTCTTCAGGGCCTAAAAATTCTTTTAATCTTCTTAATACTAAACAATTATTTCGTTATAATTACTTCAAACCATAGCAACTTATTTAAAATCATCTAATGAGAGCATTTCATCTTGCGTAATTTTTATTTTCTGTGGTACGTCAAAAACCAAATCAAACAATTTCTGCTTTACTGGTCTCGAAAAGTTTAGAATAAATGCGTAATTCAAACCTAACACTTGTAAATTTTAATAATCAATATTCATCCTCGTTCCGTTCGTGATGTGTTATCTGATCAGTTTTAGTTTATGAAATATATTAAGGAAAATTTTTTGAATCTTGTTTTTAATCTATTATTGTCTAGAATATAAGGATGCCTTTTTTTCGGATTAAATTATTAGTAACAGATCATGTTCCATATCTCAATTAAAACAGAACTGACATGTTTACTGATATTTTTTTTCTTTTGCCATTGTCTTTATGCCTCAAGGACGTCTTGGTGATTAAAGGCGGGAATGAATTCTGTCACGATCTTTTGAAGGAACCATTCTTCAAAATCATCGGAAACCGAAATCTGGTTGGCTGGACGGAGATTCGACCAAATGCGAGGCAAAAGTTAATCACTCATCCAATGGGAACCGCCGATGTCCACTGAACACCACTATCAGATTTTAGTTGGTACTGAATTCTGTTGAGTTGATTGACCCCACGAAAATGTTATACCAGTCTGCATGTGTTGATATATTCTTGCTGCATATTTTGTTGATAACATCTAACTGTCAATACGAATATGGATTAGGCTTATAGGAATAATGAAGGGATAAAGGGAATCTTGTGAGTGGGAACGTAATTTTTGCTGCCTGAATCTTGTTTTTAATCTTTTATTACATTCTCATAACTTGAATACCTTGGTTTAGAAGTTTGTGCTTGCTCACCTTTTTAGCCCTTGCTAACATTTAAAAAAAAAAAAAAAAAAAAAAAAAACTAAAAAACAACTTTGTGGGTATCAAATAAACGCGGGAACGCGGGAAACCCACTGACTCAAAAAATTCAAGATTTTATTAGAAATGATCGACAAAACAAAAAATTCCCATTCACCCTCCTTTACTTCCGAAACTGCCAATCATAAAATCCTTTAAAAATGTGTAGTGTTATGAGGCCTGCTAAAGTTCACATGAAAATTGTAACGATCGTTATGGAGCTTATGATTTTTGAAAAATAACTAAATGATTGATTTTGAGAGATTTAATTTTTATCAGATAGTTTATTTCAACAAAATGTCACATGTTTAATCAGACGGACAATTACATGGAATTGATGTAAAAGTGTCGCTATAATATTTTTCTTGAAAACGATTATTTTTAACTTTTTTATTTTGATTTGTATGTATCATTTAAAAGACATCGTATGATGAACGCAATTTAAAAATAACTTGTCATCTTTCTTTTAAGTTTGGTGTTCATTATTTCGTTTATTTTCTGGTTGGGCTGGGGGAGGGGGGGGGGGAAAGTTATCCTCTGTACGGGAGACTATCTTGTAATTCAGAATGCTACTTATCCTTTCTTTCGGAAAAAATGTCAATGAATGCGTCAAGAGAGCAAGGCAACAACTCAAAGAAATGTCTTTCATCAGTTCTAATGTGTTCGATTTATCATACTCATTCTTTGGATAACTGAATAATTCTTCTCGTTGTGACATCAAAGCAGATAGAACCTTCTGAATATATTCTGATTTCATTTTTATCGAATCTTATTTGGCGATGTGTGCCAAGATATTTGAGTACTGAACACGAACGTTTCAGAGGACGTAGGTTCGCGTCTGAGCTACCACCACCGACACTTGTCGAGCGTTAAGATTAACGAATTTTTTCTATATCTAAATTCTTTTTCTACACTTGCCAATCAAAAAACTTCCTAATGAGCCTACTAATTGCTTCTCGAGTAAAGCAA
This sequence comes from Vandiemenella viatica, assembly GCA_031002005.1. Taxonomy (NCBI): domain Eukaryota; kingdom Metazoa; phylum Arthropoda; class Insecta; order Orthoptera; family Morabidae; genus Vandiemenella; species Vandiemenella viatica. The sequence continues at coordinate 1,895 of JARYHS010001782.1, read as the reverse complement.
CAGCGCACAAAAAGTTAGTCTCTATATGACTTAATAATTCCAGAATTCGACACCATTACAGAAAGCAAATTACGATCCGCACTAAAAGTCAAATGATTTATAATTAAGAAACCGTTGTGACATTGTCTCAAAATTTTTCTAAATTTTTGCAACATGCTTTAAATTTCCAAAGCTTACGTTATAAGTAAACGCAGTAAAATACGAAAAACTATTGGAGGATCATGTGGAAAAGCATGAAAAACGTCAAACAATATAACATCACCATCATCGTGATAGTAGCAGCTTACGAGATGCCTGTTGATGCAAATAATCAAATTACGTGAAAAACAGTGCATTCACCGATATGATTGAGTTACTCGTAAATTATCGACATAAGCTGCTTAATCTCTGCAATGGTTTCTGAAACAAAAGGGAACGATGTTTTAAATTAATTTCTCTTTTTATTTTTGAAGCAGGTAGATTTGTGATGGAAAAAATGTGAAGCCGCACAATAATAACATTTTGTCTATATTAAACAAAACACTTTATGCATGTAACTATCATTTTTAGCATGCGTGTAAGTATTATTGCTTAAATTCAAAAACTTCCAACATATTCAAGTAACATTCCTGTTACATCTGTAACGTATTGACTGCGGAAAAAAGGAACTCTTTGGCGAGCACGTAGAACAAAGATACAAAAGTGATGGCTTGTACGGCAGGTCTACACAGCCGTCGAATACTCAAAGAAAACTCATTAACGTTCATGCTACTGTAGTATATGAAATTTATGACGGGAACGAGTTTCTCAACGTAAGCGCAGTAGTCTGCTTGACTTTAATGAAGTTTGGCTCCCTCGTATAAAAGGTTCTGCGAATTAAAAGGTGTTCGATAGGGAATTTTTTCCATTCATTTCGCGTAGGGGCATTAATAGCCGTTGGGCGGCAATCAATTGTGATTTCTATAGGCAAATTGGTTATTCTCATAATCATGGACAGGAAAAATGATTTCTCTGTACACCTGTGCACTGAAGCAGAGAATTTTATGACGATGCACATTAGGCTTCTCGTTGAAGGTAACGAAATGTTGTTTTCAAAAGCATTAAGTTCACAGAAACACTGTGCTTTCGTATATTATGTATAGAGTTATATAGTTGGAAAGGCACTTCTGATCTTACGAGTATTCAATACAAGAATTGGACCCTTCATTCGCTAGGACACGGGTTCAATCTCCGGTCTGGCAAGCCTGATTTCGTTTTCCATCGCTTCCCGAAATCACACAAAAAAAATTTGGGATAGATCCTTCAGAAGGCCAAGTAGAATTTCACACTGTTCCTTGGCTCCAGTGCTGTTTCTGCTCTTATGAAATCAATGTGAACAGCCCTTAAAGATCTGTTAAGTTATTTTAAAACAACGGCTATACCACAACCGTTTGTAATCATCTAGTAATAAAATGACCATCAAGCCAACGAAATACGTCGGTCTGTGGTTTGAATATGCTCACCTGCACCATTGAGCACAACTGAAATGATTTGTAACAGAACATCAGTATGTCATTGAACAAGAAAGTAGAAAACATTATGCAGTATGTTAATATTACCTTGTAAATTCACAAAACTTCCTCTAAATCCATGGTTTTGATAAGAAAGAATAAATATTATCATTATTCAATTAAAGGAACAAATGTACCGAATTAAGATATTGATTGCTAGAAGTTAATGCAGCTAATACTGTAAGCCATAATCAACGGCGGTTACTCACCACTGTTCCTAGATGACACATCCACTTGTATTGTAAAATTAGGGACCGCGTATCACGTATTAATTTTCTATCGCTGTATCGAACACATACAGTTGCTGAGAATGATGTGGGAACATTCACTGAGAAACAAGCTGGTGTGCGGGCAAACTAGGTTTCA
>JARYHS010001780.1:0-34039 GCA_031002005.1 Vandiemenella viatica | reverse complement strand
GTTTTTCATGTTTTTTTTTCAAAATCAATTCAGGCGTTGGTCGAATTCCTTTCCGTTCCTTACCCTCCCTCCCCCGTCTTTTCCCGCCTCTAATAATCTCGACGAGGAAGAAAGTATTTAATGTGTTATATTCAGGGTGTCCGGGATATTCCTGCTATATGACAAAATTTTATTTTAGTAAAAGTCTTACCATTTTCAAGATATTGATTTTTTTAAATATTTTTTCGAAACATGTGATTTGCTAGGTTTATTACAAGCCACTTCCAAAAATTATTTTTGAACCCTGATGTTTTTAATTTACTCAAAGATATTTGACTCATCTCAAACCATGTTCATTTTTTTATTAAAAGGTTAGAAAAACCTTGCAAGAAATTTTAAATGGTATAATTATTTTATACTTTTTTTTTTAAAATGATTGTTTTATGCTAGTTCAGTCTGCTGAAGAGACCATTTTGTATTTTAAACATGTATTATAAAATGATGATAATGATTTAAAAAAGGTTTTTGCCATGGTGAGCACACAAATAATAGACAGAATAAATGCAAGTAATATTTTTATTTCGTTAATTATAAAAATTGCCGCCACTTGTTCTTACTTTGTATATCTACACTTTTTACACAAGATTTTGTTTCAACTTTTTAAGAGGAAAAATAACATTTTTTTTAGATGACACAAACACCCTTGAGCAAATTTTCAAAAAAAAGTCTTAATGTGTAGAAATGGCATCGAATAAACTGTCAAATGTTGCGAAAAAAAATATTGATACGTTGATATCTCGAAAATAGTGAGACTTTTACTAAAATAAAATTTTGACATATAGTAGTACAAGATGTGGCATATCTGCAGTTTCAGGATTATCCTTTAATTCCTGGAAACCCTGTATGTTGTTTATTGTTATTGTTTCCTTCTTAGAATGCATTCAGGTAATTTACTTATTCGCAAACCTGGGCGTTCTTCATCTCTGTTTGCAAACAGATACCCTATTATGTTATTTTTTTCTCAGTTCGCACAACCAATTCTAACGTCACCATTTCGAAATAATGTGATGATTTTATGTTACGAATAAATGGATTGCATAAAATATCAAGCGCATCATTGCTTGTTGTGTCGAATTATATACTGCCCCTAATCAGTGCCTGGTAATCATTCTTATCTGGAAAAGTTAGATGACTACTTCAAGAAATGGTGTCTCCATCAAAATCCTCAGAAAACAGTTATTTCAACATTTCATTTACGCACCAGACAATCACACTATAAAACAGAAGTTAAATTCAGAGACCATCTCTTGCCGTATTGTGGCACATCAAAATATCTGGGTATAACACTGGGAAGAACTCTAACTTTTAAACAGCATCTGTAAAACGTGACTGCCAAATTCAAAACGAGAAATAATATTCTCCGAAAGCTCGCAGGTACTTCATGGGGAGCCAGTGCTCAAATTCTAAGATCCACAGCCTTAGCTCTGTCATACTCTGTTGCTGAATACTATTGCCCATCCTGGATCAATAGTGCCCATATAAAGAAGATAGATGTGCAACTCAATCAGGCAGTGAGGATAATTACGTGATGTATTCACAGTAAGAACAACATATGGCTTCCAGTGCTATGCAATATCTCACCCCCAGCACTAAGAAGATCAGAAGCTCTCTTAAAAATCTGGAAAAATTTCCTGAAGAACCCTGCCCCTGCCTCCCGCAGCAGATACGTCGGCCGCTGCATTGCGTCAGCTGACGCAAGAAGTGACCGACGCCATTCAACAAATCCCTGAGATGGTCGCGGCAGCGACTGCGCACGCAGTCTCAACCGCAGCAAACCAACAGAAGCAACCGATGGGGCAGACGTCGCCGTAAGGCAACAGCAGCCCAATCGAGATAAGCCTACACCTATGGACCAACAATGCTTCAACAGAAAGGACAAAACAAAAAAGCAAATAACACAGTTACAAAACGCAATGAAGGAAGGTGATGCCAAATAGGCAAGTACTTCCAACAACAAATTTCCTTGCCTAGGGGCAAGGGAAGAATGATGGATTCTGATGATGAAGAACCCTCAGCTGCCTATACATAAAGACATGATTCTAGCAAAACACCAAAGCTTTAAATCAAGAAAACCACCATGGCGCACAGCAATCAGCCTTACAAGGTCCTCTTTCAACATCAACAAGCTGTGGACAACTCAATGGGAGCAGTCATCAGTAGCCAATAAGAATCAAGTTGAGGACCCCTCAGTAAGGTTACAAGGTTTCTATCTCCCCAGGCGGCAGTGGAGAATCATCAATCGGATTCGAACAGGACAACAAATGGGGCTGGGTAGATTCTGCAAGTTGTGACTGTGGAGCCACCGTACGGACAATCAATCACATCGTTTCAGACTGTCCTCTTCGGGCCTACAAGGGAACAATGGCGGAAATCCATGATGCGTCGATGAATGCAGTTGACTGGATTAAAACATTAGATCTCGAGATATGAAATGGTACAAGCTTGAGTTAAGTACATTTTCTTTTGTATACCTTGTTTTTTTTGTTTTGTTTTTTTTGCTGCCTCTACGGCTGTTGTTGAAGTACCACTACCTTTGGTAGTATAACTTCTGGGTGTTGTTTTGGGGACACATTTTTATTTCGCTTTGGGGGGGGGGGAATGGCTATGGACGCCGTAGGCGTCCTTATATTAAAACCCCCTACTGGGTTCGTGTTGTCAGTTGGGGATCATCGCCGTAATAAGCTGCGTTAGCAACTGGACGCGATTTTCTCCAACTGATTTTCACGTTTTGGTTCATTGATGCACACGCTGGTCACTTTTGTCGGTCGGCGGATGGTTTTTGCCGCGGCTTGACGCCCTTTTTTGTGGGCCACTCGGTCCTTCGACTGTTCGGGCAAGGTTGGGTTGAAGATGACGTCTTCCGATGGCGGTTTGGAGCCTTCTCTTCACAGGACAAATGAATAAATTCTGTCTACAATACAGCTGAGAGAAACTTACATAGTTATATGCAGATTCTTGTTTGTTCTCGATATTCTGTTGAAAAGTATTTTTTTTTTCACTACATCAACGGCTTTATTGAACAGTCCCGCTACTGTTTGTAGCTTAATCTGTATGTTCAGTTTGATGGTTTTGGGTTCATTGGTGTTACACTTTAGGGGATAACCAGGCTATGGTCGGTTGGACCTTAATAGGAACCCCTTCTTGTATTCTTATATATATTTCATATGTATTTCACTTTCTCACTACACTTACTCAGGAATCCACAGGGTTCATAATAATACTTAATGGCACCTTGTATTTGTGCCAGGTCATAGGTACAACCGTGCCTACAAACTCTAGTCTTGGAACTTCGTGGCGGGCTTCCTCTACTCTGTTGAAGAATTTTTCAGTTGATTGGAAGATTTTTGTATGGATATTTGGAATATTTGTGACGTCATGGAGGAGCGCTGTTGGAGTGAAGTAACTTGCCCGTATGATCATTCAGAGAGTTTTATTCTGCAGTCTCTGAATATGCATTCTGTTGGAGTGGCTGGTCGTTCCCCAAGCTTGGCAACCATATAAGATGAGGGGAACAATAATTGATTTGTAAATGTGGATCTTGGTTGATAAATTTAGGTTGTCGCTCCTCAGGATCGGTGCAAGGTTCATCGTCACTGCTAGCCCTTTTTTTTTCGGTCTAGCACATGTTGACGAAAGAGAAGTTTGTTGTCAAGTATTATGCCCAGATATCGAGTCTCAGTCACCCATGGAAGCTTGTGGTCCATTGTTTCTAGCTGTTTTTGGAGTACTGGTCTTTTCCTTGAGAAATACTTTGCAGAACATTTCGTAGGGTTGAGTTTGACTTTATTTACTCTGCACCATTTATCAAAAGCGTCCAAGCCTTTTTGAGCGTTTTGGATATTACGTGTGTGGTTTCCTCCGGTCGAGTAGATGACCGTATCGTCAGCGAATTGAGCCATAAGTACGTGAGGAGGTAAGGGTATGTCGTTAATGTAGATTTTGAAAAGAGTAGGCGCAATTACCGAGCCTTGCGGAATTCCAGCAGTAATTGTGTGAGTTGCAGATTTTTGGCCTTCAACTTGTACGAAGAATTTTCTATTTTTTAGGTAGCTTGCAATAAGTGCGATGTAGCATTCCGGAATATCTGTTTGATGATATAGTTTATCAATTAATTTAGTGTGCCAGTCTTTATCGTAGACTTTTTCTATGTCAACGAAAACGGCAGCAGTTGATTTTTTCCAGTTAAAACCTTTGCTTATATGCTCCGTTAGTCACACTCTCTGGGTTGTGGCTCCTACACGGTTTTCAAAGCCGAATTGTTCGTGTCGGATGGTGTGTCCAAACTCCAAACTGGTATTAATTCTTTTTAGCAGTAGCCGCTCTAGTATTTTGGAAGGAGCAGACAGTAAACTAATAACTAAATGTAATGATTTTTATAGCTATATAAACAGTTACATCAGCGATCTGATTGGTAAGTGGTTAAGACACTGGCTTTCTGAAGTTTCTGTATTCGATGCCGGGTTCAAACCACATACACTACGACGGGACGTTCTGTGGTTCTGATTCCACGTTAAACTCTAGGTCCTACAGGAAAGGTAACGGCTGTCCTACTTCGGGCATAATGGCTTAGTAAGCTTCCTTCGGGATTATCAAACCATCCTTAAGATACCGTACTTAGGTTATTTTAAAAATAATATCTAATTGTCAGTAAAACCAAAACATAGTTATTATTGACATTTTACATATTGTAACGAATCTGGAATAATGAAATTTTTTATTACGTCTCTTGTAAGACAATATGTTACCCTATACCTGAACAGTATTTCCCGTATTACTATACTTTTTTTTTTACGTATTTAATTTCTTCATCTATAATGGCATTAACATATTCAGATCAGTACTATCAGAAATAGCATACCGGTTTGCTACTTTTGTATAAATTTGCAGTCATAAAATTTAAGTGACTTATATCAGAAATGTTGTCATATATGTGAAAATAAATACTGGAAAAAACAGTGAAGTTAAACTTATTAGATAAAACTGTGCAAATCTAAATTTAGTGGAAAGCAACAAATTTCCGTGAATGTCGTATTCTTGTATTAAGAACTGAATTAAACCTTCATATACGTGTATGTGAAAAGTTCCAGTCATTTGAGAAATTATCTTTCACGCTTCAGTTAACAGCAGTGGAGTGAGAATTCATTTTGAGTTTTAATTTTCTACGTGTGGCAGCGCTGTTCCTTCCATCGTAATTTCCTGTCTCCGGACAGCCAATTCATTGTCTGCAGCAGTCGACAGGCTGTCACAATGTCAGGACCAGAGCTGCTGCAAGGTGTATATCACCAACCACGAAAATTAAAAATGTTCTCAGCACAGCGTTCCTTCTGTAGTCACAGGCATCAAGTTGTTTAGCTGACGTTCAAATGACAGTGATGAAAACAAACATACTTTGAAAGTTAGGAAAATGGAAACAGCACATCTGATACGACATACTCTCGCAGGGCCCAGGAAATATGTATCGGCACTCTGAAACGAAATCCTGTTTCAATTGCCGTGTTGACAAAATGCTAAAAATTATATATTTTCCACGTACAATAAAATATAAATAAGTGGAGAAGATTTTCTGAACACGTTTATCCATTCGAAATCGTTCAGGTAAAAAAGGGGAAGAGATGGTATTTTAGTAGCTTTAAGTGTGTAAACTTTCAAATCTCTTAGGACAGTTCACGTGTAGGATTATTTCTATGCTAAATGTCTAGGAGTTACTGGTTTTGGCTTCTGTCGGCTGTCATGTGTTTAGGTGTAATTTAACGTTTAACCGATTTCGAAAAGCACGTGGATCTCAATTCGACTTGTTCGTATTTTTTAAATTTATGTAGTACATCAATAACTCCGAAACCGCTCAATTTATTTGCGCCAGTCTTGAAGTTAATTGCAGGATAACCGACACTCGTAAATTGCTAAAAAGTAAAAACATAAACTTTAACCAAAAAACTCCAGACACCAAATGACTATCTATAGTACTTATATAAAGAATTTTTTTAATGAAAAACTCTAGTCAATGGACTGTAGAAATTTAATTTTAACTTCTATTCCGAGCCATGTCATTTCTTCTCCACCTTACCATGTCATGATTTCGACTACCCACGAACTCTAAACTTATGCGGTGTACAACGGGGTACCGGAGCGGAATGAAGTTCGACGTTTTTCCGTGCCGAGAAGGTATTTCCAAGGAGCGGCGAAAGGTATAATTAGACCAACCTGTTGCCGCTCAACTTCGGTAGCTATGTTGGTCTAGTTTTCTCGAGCGTAAGTGGGTGAAGTGTTCGTTGTGTAATTTTCTTCTTGTGTATTGTAACTTATGATGATTTTGTAACCAAGGTAAATTATACATAATCGTTTGAAGTACAAATATAGTTAGTACTACTTTTAATTGTCTTTAGTTTGGTGTGGTTGAATGTTTACGTATCTTTTCTAACGATCTTCCTCCCTAACATGAATCGTCTCACTGGGGCAGAATGGGAGGAATGGATTAGGAAAGTAATCAATTCTGCTCCCACTCTTGGTGTGTCTTGGATGACAACAGGGCCTCTTTATTTTATCTTTCAGCTGATATTCTAATGCCTATTCCAAAGGTTGGAAAAAAAAACACGAAAAGGACGTATTGGAACAGGGGAAGATCGCGTTCTTAACAGATTGTCCATAAAATAAAAAAAAACTATTGAACAAAGATAATAAAATTAGCAATGGAGAAAACAAGGAATATTGCCTGAAGAAAAATGGAAAAAAGAATGAGCTGAAGAGAAAACCCACAACCAACGCGAGTGATTCCTGAGAATTATTCTGAGTCGCTATATTTCGGTGAATTTTGTTGAAGGTTGAGTCCCTTGCTCAATGTGCAAAAAAATGAGCACACAATTCCAGTGTGGCAACAGATAGCGAAGATGACGAGGCTGTCCTAACTGTTAATTTTATCAATAGTCTTAAGAAAAAGGACACAATCAAAGAATACTGTAGTTAAACCTTTGCAGTTACTTAATAAATAAAAAGCAAACTTTTTTCTGATTTTCTATTAGTTTTATATGTTTTTATAATTACTTATCCTTACCATCCCGTTCTGCCTCAGAACGGAGCAAATGACATAATTTTCTGTTTTTGAAAAAAGAAATATTTGTTTCTTACAATATTATTCTATTTTTGTAATTATTACATTATAATGTTTTCATTAAAAAATTGTAACTCTTAATGAATCCTTTTGTATTTTTAAACCATATTTTCAACTTGGCATCCCGTTCTACCTGGGGTTCCTCTACGCCTTCAGAGTTTTTGGTAAATTGTTCATTAATTCCTTTGTTAATTTATTCCAGTCCCTGACTACTTCACATACTAAACAACACTTCCCCACTCCAAATACATGCCAACTTCTTCCATGTACCACTCCTGACCCTCCTGTCAATATCCATCCAAGCGTCATCGCAATTATATGCCGTGTACTGTCCAAACAGTCTCTTTTCCCGTTCTCTGTCTTCCATTGGCTCAGTACCCCAGCACTTTCGTCATATCAGGATCATATAATTACGGAGGACGTGGGTTGGAATCCCTATCCGGCCATCCAAATTTCAGTTTTCCATGGCTTCCAGAAATAAATCCAGGTAAATGTTTGAATGGTTCCTTCAAAATTCCATGGGCGTATTCCTTCTCGTTTCTTACCCGCATACAATGACCACAAAGTACACAAGTCATAAAGATACAAACAAATTAAAAACGTTAATAAAATCTGTTACTGCAAGTATTTTCTAAAAATTATTTTTTAATTTGTTGTGGTTTTGTAAATAGATTATTGTGTCATGTTTTTGAAGATTTTTTCAATTCAAAAGTTTATGTTATTCGCTCAAGTATTTTGTTTTAATCCACTTACTCAGGATAAAAAGGTAGAAAGAAAGTTGACGAGATAGTAATAAATCCTTAAGAATCATCAAGACTTATTTATTAATCTTTTTTTTTTTTTTTTTTTTTTTGAGAGAGAGAGAGAGAGAACAGTTGGATAAGTACTTAAAATACTCACTGAAACATCCAAATACCATCAGTTAAGACTAACAACGATACAAAAATGGAGGCTTGTATTTTAAAGAACTATCGTTATGTGAACTGAAGGTAGCAGAAAATCTACGAGAATTTCATTTTGAAAATTATAAATCTTAAATAATAAAATTATCTAAATTCAAAATTAAATAATATAAGAGCCAAAGTTTTGCAATTCGCTGTAAGATGCACTAGGTAGTGAAGATTAATTCCAGAGTTTCTCTATAGCACTAGTAACATGCCGTACTATGCAACATAGCCGACAAAGGAAGACTAAGTGTTTCGTGTTCAGCTGATAGCTACAGATTTGCCATCACGACACTAGTGATTTTTGAAGCTCGGAACCAGCAAATAATGTTTGGCATTCTCTGCACTGAACATTTAATGCAAGACTCACATAAATTGATTTTCATTACACATTGACATAAATGACTTTCTTCCCCTCTTCCCTACAAGGGTCTGAAGCATTCCGATCATTTTATCTGAAAACTCCTTAGAGCAAAATTTTTCCCGAGAAGACCAATAACATTAATGGAACTGCGAGTGAGGCCTTTTAAGGACATATCGAGGAAATAAGAAAAAAATCGCAAACTGTGTTGAAGAGGTTGCCAGACATAACCGTGATGATATCGATTATCTGATTCGTTAATAACACATTTTCAGATAAATGTCTAGTTTATATATTTTATTATTAAGACTGTAAAATTAAAAGCAAAGAATACACTAAATCATTTCGTTGGTTATCTTATGACGGTGTTAACAAATTTGAAATATTTTACCCACCTCTAACGCATTTGAGCTTAAAATATTACTTTAAAGACAGTCGCTTCACTAACCAGGCTCCACTTGTTTTGGTATTGTGTAGTTACACTGTGACTCTAAATGCAAATCATCGTCCGTCTTTGTCATCATCCACCATTCTCAGTAGAGAATCTGAGAGGTTAATGAGAAGGGCAGAAGCTTGTACATGACGCATTGAACAGCAAAGTACCATAACCGGGTGCAATGGTTAGGTCCAGTATATATGAGTTTAGCAGCTCTGTAGTAATAAGTACTTCCAGCAAGCATTGCAACAGACAGAAGCATGGGTTAAGGCGTTGGCGGATATCAGTCAGCCCAACAAAAACCCAGACAATTACACTGCCACAACACGGAGGCAGGCTTAATAGTCAGTTACCGGACTCGACACTGCAACCCAGTGGTGAAGCAATACTCTGGTCCCAGCGATTCTTTACCTAAGTCTGACATTCTCTGCTTTGATGTGCTGCGTAAGCTGTAGGTAATAATAAAAAAATATGGTACTATAATTTAAGGGGGGACGTATAAGAAAATGACGAAAATAGTGAAACAATTTTTATTGGTTCTTCATTTAGTACATGGTATTGAAATTTCAATTACCAAATATTACGTTCCAATTCCGCTTCTAAGTGCGAGAAAAATAATAATTTTCAATAGCTTGCACAGGGCCACGCCCCCTTCTTGTTGTTCATTCACTCTTATTATCTCTTATTATCTATTATCTATTTATGGGGCTTTTTTGCAGTCACAAGTAGGGAATGTCCGTATACTACATCAAGAAGGCTGTGGAATAACATCTCTGCCGCTGATTTTGTATTCTTTGGTTTATAGCGTTTTAAGTTCACACAGAGAAGGTAAGACCTAATAAAAACACTGTTGAATCTTTGATTCAGTTTTCCCGTAACTTACATTTTTGTAACTTTATGTACCTTTTTCTCACAAACCACAGAAGGTAGAGTAATGAAATTTGGTAGTTGTCTAGTCAGTACTACAGTGAAAAATTCTGTGGAAGGAATTTTCATTTAATAAAATAATAAGGCATTAATTGTCAAATGAGGTCCTTAAATTCGATATATTATTTTTCAGGGAAATTTGGAGACCCGTAAAAATTGAACAAAAGAAGATATCAAAATTCTGTTGCACAGTTATCTGTAATAATGCTGTATGAAATTCTGTACAAAAATGTGTCAATTTTATTCTGATAGTTTTTTGAGAAAAGGAACATTTGTAATTATATTATTTAAAAAAATCAATTGTTAATGAGTAAAGATGTAAAAGGTCAATAAACATGAAAATTTACGTAAGTATCCACATAACATTTGTGTAATCGTAAGTTTTCCCGGTGGATCTGATGTTTGAAGATCTCTCGGGCGTGCAGCCGGGTCATTTGGTCGTAAATGTACGAATTTTCGATGGCGTACCGTGCCATCATCTTCAGGTAGCGTCCAGTGGTAGCAGTCCAGCAGTCGCGTCCTGGACTGCGTTCCTCACGCCGACCACTGGACGCTACCTGAAGATGATGGCACGGTAGCCCATCGAAAATTCGTACATTTACGACCAAATGACCCGGCTGCACGCCCGAGAGATCTTCAAACACATTTCTTAATAACTGTACCAAATTTGGTTTGATTACCTTAAAAAATTTAGATTATATAAAATACTTTTCAAAGTACTGCAGTTTCGCGTACTTCCTCAAGGATCAAAGGGTGCTTAAAAAAATGAACATGTGTAAATTCACCCTAAAAGTGCGAATTCGTATACAATTATAATTTTTCTGAATACCCTAAGAACCATGCTAAAAACTAACGATTTCTGAATTTAAATAAAAATTTTAAATTCCTTTTCCGACATCATCAGGAAATATAAACACGTTGATTTAGTTTTGTAAAGATACATTTAAAGGGGGAAAAAAATGGACTCATTAAAAGTAGCAGGAAGTTGTTAGGAATTTTTATTCATTTACGAATGACTCCTTTTAACCATTTGGTTCGAGTAGGATGAAATTTGACAAACCAATTGTTTCCATGTGCAATTAATTTCTGCCTCATGTAAATGAATATCGCAACTTACAATTCTTCACTGCTGATATAGAAGTAGTAAAGAAAGACTTAGTGGTTGGTGCAACCATAGACAGATGAGTATACAGTATTCGGTAAAACAGAAAATGATCTCCCAATTCACCAGTTTAAAAAGAAGAAGAAATTTATACCCTTCGTAAGGTAACGCATAAATTGTAGACTCCCTTTAGATACGGAATAATATATTTTGTCAGTGACAAAGCTACTCAGCTGTGTGTGCAGACAACGGAATTCACACGGAGGAGTCGTTTTTTGATCAGCTCGTCAGGGAACGGCAGGGCGATCTCCGTCGCATCGGGAATGACGCAGTAAAATATTTGGAGCACGTAAAAAGAAATTACTAAAAGTAATTAATAGGTTCCTCCATCGTCATACTAGCGTACTTGATTAAGTAATTAAGATCTCGCTGGCATTTAGAGACGTCTATGAAAATAAATAAAAAGAAGCATAAGAGTAACTACTTCTTTACTGTGTAGTATGTCACAAAACAGTAGTGTCATTAAAAATGAAAAAAGTAAGTAATATCAGGTAAGCAGATGATACTGTTATCGTAGCCATTGATGCACCTGCACTCTAACGCATGACAGACAATTTAGTTCAGCGCAGCGAAGAGTTTGGCCTGCTTGTACGAGAAATGTGACTGCAAGAAAGAAATCAAATCTAGAATACAACATTCCAGGAGGCAAATATATAATCATGAAAATGTTGTCATAAGATCGGATCTTAGTCTACAACTGAGAAGGCACATGATTCGCTGCTACGTGTTCTCCAGTTTTCTCTATAGATGTCAAAGCTGGACCTTACACAAAATTGTATCGAAATGAATTAATTATTTTTGAAATGTATTTTTATCGTCGTCCATTACGTATACCTTGAGAGTTGAAAACCTCAAACGAAGAAGTACCTGATCGGAAGGAGAAACAAAAATATCTGCTGCTCACTATAAAGCAAAGGAAAACTCAAAATCTAGAACACATTGTGAGAGTCGAAAGGTACCAGCTAATGCAACTCATCATTGAAGGAGAGATACAGGGGAAAAGATCAGTTGGATGGAGAGGGAATTCGTGACTGATGGTACAGCACACGTCAGAAGAGGCTTTACATGCTGCATTCTCACGTCCAGATCTATGTGGATCGCCAACTTCTGAAAGGAGTTATAATGAAAAGTATTGGGAGATTACATATTTTGAATTGTATTACCAACGCATTTTTCTGCAACTGGCTCACAATTTCTATTGTAGCAGAAATCTGTTTCGATGAAATGTTCTCGGAAAACTAGCCAAGTGAGATCGTTTGTAAAGCACGACGTTTCGGAGATCATATTCTCTGCCGCCATTGTCAAGTGACTGCTGCCTGTGGGTAATGGGGTTGCCTATATATAACCCCATTATATATAAGCAACCTATGCCTGCCCAGTATGGGAACACACAGCCACGACAAACCTCAACAGACTACAAACCATCCAGAACCGAGCCCTGAAGAGAGCCCGACACCTAAACTGCAGATTCTCCACTAAAGCCATCCACGAAGCAACAAAATTACCAATGCTCGAAGACAGATTTAAGGAACTAGAGATTAATTTCTACAATGCAGCTCAACAGTCACAAACCCCACTCATAAATGAGCTGGGGACATATCCTATCTGGCCAGGACCGCACATCAGACACCAGTTGCCAGTACCCTAAAAATAAAATACCTCAAACCAGAACTGATCACGCCACAAATCTAAGCCACAACAAATCACGCCATAAACCAAAGACAAATTAAACTGACGTCTCAAACCATCATCATTAATAGGAGCAGATGTCGAAAAGACAAGGCCTCCAATACACACTGACCTTCGAAAGTAAAGGGCAAGTAATAGCATGAAGAAACAACCAACAACCCCATTACTCACAGGCAGCAGGCAGTTCTTACTCGGTTGTTTCCCGAGAACATTTCATCTACAACTCCGAGAAAGCCTCCACTCTAAATATAGAACTCGTTTTGTTACTAATTATTCTCCCTTTCAAGAAAACGCTTCGGAACTTTCTCGTGAAGCGGATACTTGAATAAACAATTACATGAGGCACTTCATGGATGTAGGCAATGTAGATTGTTGGCCCTTGGTGGTATTGTCCACTCCGCACGCTGGTCACTCCACGGAGCAGGGCGGTCGATAAACAATCTGTGCGGCGACAGGCAGAGTAGAGGGTGGGGGGCAGGCACCAGTACATGACGCCCTGCGAAGCTTCAGTCGTTCCAATCACAGTACAACACCAGGAGTTTCCCTTCTCTTTTCTGGTCCCTCATCACACGGTTACACATTTTTTCGTGTTTCGCCCGGTTTTTGCTACTCGTAATACTTAAAGGTCATCAGAAAAGAACAGAAAACCAGACAATGTAAGTTTTTTTTTTTTTTTTTTAAAAAAAAAAACAGTTTAACGTCCCTTTTTAACAACGTGGTCTTTAGAGACGGGAAAGGATGGGGGCAAGGAATGGGAAGGAATTCGGCCATGGCCTTTTGAAGGAAGCATCCCGGCATTCACCTGGAGTGATTTGGGGAAACCATGGAAAACCCAAATCTGGATGCCCGGACGGGGATTCGAACCGCCGTCCTCCCGAATGCGAGGCCAGAACGCTATCCGTTACACCACCACGCTCGGTACAATGTAAGTGATGGAAGTCAGACATGGTGTAGGTAGTGATGTTCCGATACCATCTAAGTATCGATACCTACTTAAATGAGTAGTACTCAAATTGTCTTACGATAGTTACTCATATGAGTACTGCGAAAGTATCGATACTTACTCAAATCGATACTTTTTTTAAATTAATGTCGAAATATAAAAATATACGTGACATGTTGCTAAATTATTTATTTTATTTGCCTAGTGTAATAAAATCAAATAACACTCAATAAACATTTTTATTTATTTATTAAAATTATAATAAAGCAAACTTTGATGGTTTGGTCTTATCTTTAAATATTTGTTTATTATAGTTTTAACACTTTTAAACAGTTAAAGCCCGCTTTTGGTAGGTTTCCCAAAAAAGCAATTGTTTCAAATATTTTGGGGACAGCTTGTTTCTTTTATTTGTCATTGTTTCAACTGCATTAGAAAACGTTCACTCAACACTCAACAATAGAATACAGTTGAGCGTATTTATTCAGATAATGAAATATAAATTTCGTTTCTTCCCATTCTGTAATTGCTGGATTGCTTTTGGAGACATTACAGTGTTTGACAAGAATTTTTTTTTTTTTTTTTTTTTTTTTACGCCTCGTCGACGGCTAATGTCATTAGAGGCGGGATGGGACTGGGGAGAAGGAACGGAAAGGAATTCGGCCATGGCCTTTTGGAAGGAAGCATCCCGGCATTCACCTGGAGTGATTTGGGGAAACCGTGGAAAACCCAAATCTGGATGCTCGAACGGGGATTCGAATGTTGCGGGGCCATAACGTTATCCGTTCACCCACCACGCTCGGTTTTGAAAAGTAGAGAGAGACTTTGTCACTACCGTGCGTTTTCATTTTCTTTGTGATGTTTCCAGAAGTGATATTCCAGTGAAAAGCAAGTTGAAGCAGCTTCTTCTTCCGATTCACATGGGCTATTCAGTTGCTTATGAACCATATCTTTTAGTTTTTGTGTGGGGCTGCGCGGGAGTGACCATTGGACAGGTACAGCGAAATGCGCGCCACGTACAACTTTATTTACAACAAAATAGGGACATAAAACAAACTCTTTGAGATTAGATTGCCTATTCTGAGATTGATTTTTTTTTTTAATTTTCAATGCTATCAGCTTGACGTCAGTGGGAAATTAATTTCGCAGGTGAGACTGAGTGGCGCAGCAGGGATGATGCGTTTAGAATTTAACACCGGGTGCGTTTCGATACTTTCGATTCGATACAAGTATTTTTCTTCCGATACCGTGTAAATATCGAATGAATTAATTCGAATACGAAAAGTACTCGGTATCGAAACAAAGTATCGAGTACTTACTCGTATTTACTTGTATCGGAACATCACTGGGTGTAGGCCTATATGAAAAAAACATTCCGGTTTCGCCTGAATGAAAGGAAACCAGAAGTATGGATTCTGGAACTTCTGATTCATTTTTCATCAATTGCTAATAATATTCTGCTGATAACTAAATATTGCTAAAGCGACTGAATGTTAATATAATGCTCGCGGGTGACTAGTCGAGGCAGCTAAGTGTTTCCACGCGATAGTTCGGCGATTAAAATCACTGTTGCCATCTTCACCAGAAGTGGTGAAGATGGCAACAGTGACCTTGATCGCCAAAAAAACTTCGTTCTTATCTTTTGAATTTTTTGGAAAGCGTTTTACGTCTATTATAGAAGGATCTTCAGCGGTTTCTCATTTTCCATTAACATTGTTTTATTTAAACTACTTTCTCGGTATCATTTACTTCCTTTTCGAGTAGCAGGATTTTCTGCATGTTGTTCGTTTCACAACTAAACTAACACTACATTGTCTCTGCACTGCTCTACTCGGGATAATTTTCTGAATAAATATGCTGTGCTGTGCGGTGTAGCTGCTGTTTAATTGCGAAACAAACAACAAATAGGAAATAACCTGCCATTCGAAAAGAATTAAAATCTCTGAAGCCGAGAATGAAGCGCAAAAACAAGCAATGTTAATGAAATAAAGAAAACGCTTCTATAAATGAAGCGAAACGCTTTCGGAAAACAAATAAAAGAACACAATTCAACTGCTTCGGCAATATTTATTTATCAGAAATCTGGATATTAGCACCGGGAATCCAATACGGATAACTACACTAAAATACTTTACTTAAACTAGAAGTAGTGGCTAACTAGGTTTTGGTGAGAGCCTGGAAATCTGAATCTCATCGGTTCCAACATTTCCTATTCGGAGTTTTTACCCCCTTAAACTGACTTTCATCTCCGGCAAAGCTTTTCTTCGTTCATGTGCAATACGTTAGAACTCCCTGTGGTTTGTATTCCACATAAAACTGTGGGTCCTCTTTACCCAGCAGGATAACAGAGCTAGACAGAGGCTGATTGTGCGGTAAATTAAAACTCTGGCCAAAAAATCGTTCGCGGGCATTCGGCAAATATTGATATACTCATTTTATCTCGCAAATCTCGATTCTTGCACTGTTTAACTTCACAGCGTAATATTTTTTCAGTCCCTGTACGGACCTTTACAGAGAATTTAAATATATTTGAATTACATTATTCTACATTTCCATTTTGTCTCCAATATTTTTATAGTGGGCGCCTCGTCGACGTCGATGTCATTGGAGGCGGGAAGGGACTGGAGCAATCAACTTGAAGGTGTTCTGCCATGCAGAGGCGGACCTAGGAATTTTCCGAGCACAGTCAAAAACTGTGAGATTTCCACGCCTTTGAACATTATTTTACCTCCCCCACCGTCGCAACCCGGGTAATAGTAAGGCGAAAAAAAAGACATCACGATTTAAACTGCCACAGCTCAAACACGATTATCTCGCCCCCCGAAGTTGCCTCCCCCTTTAGTTGCCACCCTCTAATGTTTCTACTCCTGAAGTCGCCCCTGCCGTTGCCACCCCTGAAGTCGCCACCCCTGAAGTTGCCAATCCTGAAGTTGCCACTCCGGAAGTTGCCGCCCTCAAGTTGACGCCCCTGAAGTTACCACCCCCTGAAGTTGCCACACACTGAAGTTGCCACCCCTGAAGTTGTCACTCCTGAAGTTGCCACCTTCTAAAGTTGCCACACACTGAAGTTGCCTCCCCCTCTAGTTGCCACCCCCTGAAGTTGTCACCCCCTGATGTTTCTACTCACGTTGCCACCCCTGAAGTTGCCATTCCTGAAGTTGCCACTCCTGAATTTGCCACTCCGGAAGTTGCCGCCCTCAAGTTGACGCCCCTGAAGTTGCCACACACTGAAGTTGCCACCCCTGAAGTTGCCGCCCAAGAACTAGCCGCTCGGGGTAGGCATGCCGGTAGCCCTCCTGTAGATCCGGCTCTGCAGCCGTGACCGATTTGAAGCAAACATTCCTGCATTCGTCTGGAGAGATATCGGAAAATCAAGGAAAAGCGAAATCTGGATGCGTCCTCCAGAATGCGAAACCAAAGTGATATCACGCACCTACCCCGTTCTGTTTGTCTTGGCTTCCTAGTTATCCAAAAGCGGCTTTAAAAATTAAATTATTAATCATTGTTCATTTGAGTATCGCCTATAACAAGTAGTTTCTATTTCGATGTTCTTCAAAATTCTGTAAAGTGCTTCACTTGATTTACAGTTGCTTATGCATCACGTCATTACTTCTCCAAAATCTTATTAATGTGTATTTATAATTGTTTCATATTTTATATTGTTAGAAATTTATTAACAGTGAATTGTTACAAGGTTCAATACATTTCTGTTTCACTTGTACCTGTGAAACAAATCACAATTACTATTTTGTTACCTGTTCCCAGCCAGTTCTGACATCTTTGGCGTTTACCGATCTCATTGGCTGTTAAATTTGTGTTATGCCGTCGACGTGGGCTTAATTTGATACCCACCTGCTGAAAACGTAAGCTAGAAATTACATACAAAGAATGAAACCGACCACAGAATACGGTTACGTTGAAATCACACATTTTCAACTAATACCACATAAAATCAGTTATTTGAGCTTAGGGCTTGTGAATAGTTTTCGTTGTTACGGCAATGTTTAAATTCTGGATTCCTTTCACTTATTCCACTATTTTTTTTTAAATGTACTATAACTGCTAGAAAAACTCTGGGTGCGCGGCTATGTCCAGCAAAAAATTTAATTTAAGTCGTTTCACGTTACTTTTCCCATTGATAAAGTATTCATACATAAATTTACTACTTCATGTCTATGTGTGTATAGCGCGTATCTGTATATTCAGTACAGCGTGTGATAAAAGATGAACCCCAGTGCTGACCTATTGAGGCTTTCTGTTCCTGAAGACACCAACAAAGCCTTCAATTTTAACGTCCACCTATCCTCAGTGTAATATGCCCTCACTCCATATGCACTGCAGAGCGGTTTAGCATAATTTTATACCAGAAATTTGACATACAACAAAGTAGTTGCTAATCATGTCTCCATTGGTCAAGTTAAGAACGTAAAAAATTAATTCCGCCTGCCGGGCTTGAACCCAGTAGCTTATGGTGCGGAATCGAAGTACTTGCTAATAAATATATTTGTATTATGTATCAAGATAGTAGTTTTACTTTTGAATATCATATACTAAAATTGTGCAGTAAAACTTTATTCCATTGCAGATTAATGTAGAAATTAGAGAATGGTTAGAACTGGATATACTGTTGGATTATTTTCTCTAGTACCATACAAAAAGCGTTCAGTATAATGAAGAGTGATTGTAGCTATTAATTAATTACTGTTCATTTTCATTACTGAAAGTTATTGATATGTACTAAATAATTACCTCCATTTGAATAAATTAATCGGGAATAGTTTATTATATCAGCGCATACAAATTCGCAGCATCCAGAAAAGTGGACATGAAATCAAACTTCATCTTAAGAACAATCGTCAAAATTAATATACATTCTTCAATTTTTCTTATTCGCAAGAAAAGTTTAAATAGTAGTCTCAAAGGTAATAACGACATAGCAAGCCGTATTTCATCGTTTATTAGAAAATTCCAGGTAAGGTATCCGTCTTCATTTTATTCTGCCTTCACGTAATGTAGCGTTTTTCCATTCGTAAAGGACTTTGTTTCATTTATTCCTCTATTGCAATTTTAGCCCGACATTGAAATATCAACAGTCAGCAGGGTTACAAACATAATTATGTTAACATTCAAATGAAGAATTTTGCAGTCTACCTTTTACACAAAAGCGTACTGCCTCCGTAACAAATATTCTCGGAAAGAGATTGCAAGCAGTTATTATGTTCTTCACAGGAATTTGAAATTTTTATCAAGGCGTGTGTCACAAAATATACAGCTGTGAGTTCTGAGTTTCCGCTGTTTCCATTTATAGCAGACATGCTGAGAATTACTGATGACTGCTGGCAGGAAAGAGTATGAATATTCCGAAATTATGACGTGCATAATGACTAAGTCGCCAGAATTATTTTTATTTTAAATCAATGATCCATAACACCGCGAATAACCATTCTGATGTAGAAAGTAAAGTGAAAACTCACTGTGTGTACTTCAACCAGAACATGATCTCATAACTGTTTGTCACAAACAACCATGAGAGATGCATTATCTTTACATAAATTGTTTTGTGGGATATTTTTTACTTAGACAAATTGGAGAATTCCACTCACCAAATAACAAAATCGCCCACTTCTGCTACACCGAGCCTGGTGGTGTAACGGTTAGCGTTCTCGCCTCGCATTCGGGAGGACGCCGGTTCGAATCCCCGTCCGGGCATCCAGATTTGGCGGCATCTCATGGTTTCACTAATCACTCCAGGCAAATGCAGGAATGCTTCCTTCAAAAGGCCATGGTCGAATTCCTTCCCATTCTTTGCCCCCCCCTCCCCCATCCTTTCCCGTCTCTAAAGACCTCGCAATTGAGAGAGGTTAAGCAGTTAAAAAAAAAAAAAAAAAAAAAAAAACTTCTGCTACAACATGATAAACTTTTGTATTCAGTCATTAGCCGTCAACTAGTTACACTGAGATCAACTTTCATACCACTGCCAAAGAAGTCCAACTCCTCACAATGTGATCACTATCGTATCATCAGTCTGATGTCGCACGTACTCAAAATACTACTAAACTACAAAAGAATCATTCACTTTAAAATCCCGATTTATTCCAAAGTGTTATACTTACATATTTGATTGACAGCCCTATATGAAAATAACCACAAAATATCAAAGTTTTTTGCTCACTCTACAAATGTTCTGTGTGTGCCC
This sequence comes from Vandiemenella viatica, assembly GCA_031002005.1. Classification (NCBI taxonomy): domain Eukaryota; kingdom Metazoa; phylum Arthropoda; class Insecta; order Orthoptera; family Morabidae; genus Vandiemenella; species Vandiemenella viatica. The sequence continues at coordinate 14,240 of JARYHS010001780.1, read as the reverse complement.
CCTTGGTCACACGACACACGTCCAGGCGGTAGTTCAAACAATCCACACATTTTGTAGCGTGATCGCGCCAACGTTGATCAATGCATCACTGATCCGTCTCTTCAGCTCTTCTATCGTATTCGGTAGTTGCGGTATGTAAACAATGTCCTTAAAGTATCCACAAAGGAAGAAGTCACACGGCGTTAAATCCGGCGATCTGGGTGACCAGGCTAAAGAAGTGAGGTCATCATCACCAACACGGCCAATCCAGCGATCACGCCACCTGGTGTACAAACTTGAACTGGTGCTGGCACGCCTCCTGGTTTACAAATTTGGATATTTTGTGGTTATTTTCATATATCAGTCATATTTGTGAGTATAATACCTTTGAATAAATAGGGGTTTGAAAGTGATTGATTGTTTTGTAATAACCCCGTGTTTCTGCCAATCACACACTGCCGTATTTACAAGAAGTGTGAGTCTCATATGGATGAGACCCAGTTTGACTCCGAAATGGGATTTATTAGTGCAGAGGTGCAGGGACATGAATGATGACGTGTATTTTTGTTTCACCGACTGTAAAAAAGCCTTCGACTGCGTGAGACATGAAAAGGTGGTAAAGATATTGATATCAACTGGTATTGACCAAAACGATTTGCGCATTATCAGCATGCTGTATTGGAATCAGAAAGCAGATGTCAAAACTGACCAACGAACATCAGAAGCGACTGCAATCAGGAAAGGTGCTATCACCTCTCTTGTTCAACATTTATTCCGAGGTAATTTTCAGGGAAGTATTGAAGAAAGAAAACAGTGGGATCATTATAAATACAAAAATAATTACTAATATTCAGATGACACTGTTGTCACAGCTAGTGATTTACATGCACTCCAACGCATGACAGACAATTTAGTCCAGCACATTGAAGAGTTTGCCCTGTTTATCAACCCTTATAAGACCAAAGATGCAGTCTTCTCTAAGAGAAAAATCCACGTAGCTCTATCAATAAAAGGCAATAATATCGAATAAGTATCCTCCTTCAGATACTTGGGCACTGTAATGGATGTGTAATGTGACTGCTAGAAAGAAATCAAATCAGGAATAGAACAGGCCAGGAGAAAATGTATTATCATGATTTATACAGGGTGTTACAAAAAGGTATGGCCAAACTTTTAGGAAACATTCCTCACACACAAACAAAGAAAATATGTTATGTGGACATGTGTCCGGAAACGCTTACTTTCCATGTTAGAGCTCATTTTATGACTTCTCTTCAAATCACATTAAACATGGAATGGAAACACACAGCAACAGAACGTACCAGCGTGACTTCAAACACTTTGTTACAGGAAATGTTAAAAATGTCCTCCGTTAGCGAGGACACATGCATCCACCCTCCGTCGCATGGAATCCCTGATGCGCTGATGCAGCCCTGGAGAATGGGGTATTGTATCACAGCCGTCCACAATATGAGCTCTAACATGGAAAGTAAGCGTTTCCGGACACATGTCCACATAACATATTTTCTTTGTTTGTGTGTGAGGAATGTTTCCTGAAAGTTTGGCCGTACCTTTTTGTAACACCCTGTATATATATATGAGATAGGATCTTAGTCTGCAACTAAGAATGCTAATGATTCGCTGCTACATGTTCTCCATTTCTCTTTATGGGTGTGAAAGCTGGTCCTTAGGCCAAAATCTAGGGGAAAAAACCTGATGCTTATGAAATGTATTTGTTTAGTTGTCTCCTAAGCATACTTTCGGTTCTAAAATCTCAAACGAATAAGTACTTCATCGGAAGGAAAAACAAAAAGAAAAGCTGTTCAATATAAAGTAAAGGAAAACACAATATCTGCACATTATGAGAGGCGAGAGGTACCGGCTATTGCAACTAATCGTTGGAGGGAAGATACAGGGGAAAAGATCTGCTGGTATTCGTGTCTGAATGACTTTCAGAGATTGTACAACTGCAGGTAAGAAGAGGCTTTCCATTCTGCATTGTCACGTCCAGACATCCTCCGATAGGAGAAAGCGCCTTAAGAAGAAGAAATTATAGTGAAAAGTATTAGTAGATTATATCTTTTGAATTGTGTCATCAACGTATTTTTACGCAACTGCCTCACAATTTCCATTGCAGCATAAATCGTTTTGTTGTTAAATATTTTCCCTTCCAAGAAAACATCTTCTGTGTTACCAAATAATGCTTTGCTAAAGTGTTAGCAGCAGACATGAACGGTGCTACGTGTACTATGTAGGCGATATTCACACCCTCGTTTTTCTTTTATACAAGGTGATTAATTAACTAAAGTTTCGCGTAAAGGCTGGCGCAGAAAGGCTTACAAGCTCAATTTTGTTTGAGAAGGTAATTTATCTTCCGCGGTTGACCGCAAACTGGGGAAGTTGTCTGGATGGAACAAAGTTAATTTGCCTAACAAACTGACTGGTTATTAACGAGTCTATGCTTATGTGCAATCCACTTAGCTGAAGTCATTATACATTAATGTCAGACGCTCGCCGAAATAAAACGGGTTGTTATTCAAATAATTTACGGCCTATTGTACTGATGCTTTCGAGAGAAATTTACAGAATATTAGGTCTGAATTTAAATCAACTTCTTATTAGGTTAAAAATTACAGAAAATTAGTGCGATGACATACACCTGTAATTTAAAAAAACTGGGATTATCAAAATGCTTCATTGTAACCTGGTTATTAGCATTAATTAGAAATAAAGTGAGAGAAATACACCAGCAAATGTGTCTTACCCGTACTCTGATATTGCATTAAATTTCGTTAAAAAGAACAAACTTTTAGCAAAAAAATAAATGACAAGCGATTTTTAAATTAATTTTATTATTAATTTTGCGATATTATGTTCCAAGTGGTGAACAAATATCTAATTTTTTTTAACTATATTTGGGATGGTAATTTTCCAAAAGAATTTTCAATAAATGTTTAATATCGAGTAATAAAATTCTCTGCTGAATAATATACAAGATATTTTTCAGAATACGTTATCTGTTAAAGTACCAGATTTGTAAAAATTACTCACTGAGTTTTTGTTTTCAAAATCCATTAATTCCAGAAAGTTTATCTCAGTTTTACTATGATCAGTAGGAGCCTACATATCACAGTAAATATTGAAAGAATTATCTGAAGTTTCGGAAATAACTGAAAAACTAGATTTTGTGCTGTTACCTCACATATTGCCGAGCAGACGTAATAAATGTAAAACAACAGATAAAACAGTTTCACAGTAGTGAAGATAACGACCTGGCATCATGACAAGTTATTCCCAAGTCTATCGAGTTAAATGTGACAATATACTACCGTATACAATGTATAAAGTATAACAAGACTGGACAAGTACTTTAGTCACTGCCGCTGGTGCCACAACAATGAGAGCCGAACATTATGGAGCGTCGATAAACTACGAGGTGCGGTCTAGGGGGGGGGGGTGCGTGGTTGGCTGGAAAGATACGCTCGGCCACGTGGGAAGAGGGGGGAGGGGAGGGACGTTTCCGAGCCAAGCCACGTAGATTTCCAATCATATTATTTGTCACAGTTAAAATGAGATACAGTACACACAACAGAAGGTGAATATTTCAGTCATTTAATTACCTCCGTATGTAATTTAAGATAGTGTGACAAGAGAAAACAGTACAAAATGTCTTATGGAATGAATAGGGGGAAAAGCTACGTGCTACGGGGGGGGGGGGTAGAGGAAATAGCCTCTTCGACCTACGTGAGGTGAAGGGAAGGGGGGGGGGGGTTAACAGGAGGCCAGTAAGGAGCTACGTGGTTTATGGATGCTCCATTATGGGTAAAGAGTAAATTCTGAAACTGGTTCTAATGGTCAAGTCATTGACGGAGCACCAAAAAAAAAGTTGTTGATCAATAGCTTCATATCGGATGTCCGGGAATACGGCTTTACTGAGATGATGTTAATAGACATTCTTAATATCTGTTCAAATTATTGTCAGATATACAACATCTGATTGATTAACGTTTGTTGTTCAAAAAGATTAAAACAGCAGAGATGAGAACAAGTCTTAGAGGGTACGAGGGTATACACTAGGTCAGCGTTTCCCAATTAGTGGTACGCGTACCCCTAGGGGTACGTGAGATTGCTTCAAGGGGTACGGACGGTAATCTCTTGTCTAAGTTAATCACTCCGATAGTTAAAAAAAGAATTAGGATAACAGTACTCTCCAAAAATATATATTAATACAAACTGTGTGTGTGAATTATATTTCTGTAATGCTGTTGTGCGAAGCATTCGACTGGGATAAAAGCAATTATTTATCATTTCAGCTATAATGGGGGTACGCGATAGTGAGCTCTTTCTTGAAGTGGTACTCGAGAAAAACTAATTGGGAACCACTGCACTAGGTCCTACCCCGCCGTTACCATTAATCGTCTTAACTAAACCGCGTCAACAATTGATTTCAGCATCCTTACAGGGGCTGCTGATCTTGGTAAACACGGTAACTATGGCCGGTGATTCACTGAACTACTTAATCTTCAGTGAAAACAGGTGGGCGAGTTCCTTACACCCTGCTCCGCCACGACCACGCGTGAAGTACTCCACGGCTGAGCTGCCAAGCGCGTCCAGGAGGAAGCGCTTTCTTGCCACCATCATTTCTCTTTTCTCCCTGGAATCACAGTCGTTTATCATCCTCCTCGTATCTCCTTTAGCTTCTCAGCTGAGAAACGGTTAGATTTATCAGCAGTGTGCAGTCGCAGGTATTAGGGAGTTGTAGTGGATTATTATTATTACGTTTAATATATTAAATTTTCAGTTAAATAACAACAAAGTCAGTCCTCAATTAATTAAAATAAAAAATGAACATTTTAAGTCATTCAAGAAAATTCTTATGCACAGAAATAATTGTGAATGAACAGAAACAAATACTTTCCACACGTAAAAAAGTCGTTATAAATTCGAAATTTATACATCTGTGACGTAAGAAAATAATTCCTAGATTTATAGTTTTTTTGCACATTTCATGCAATTCTATCTTCATGAAAGTCTCAAAATGAAATTTATTTTCGAAACCCTTTACCACAGTTGTATCATTATACGGAATCTACGGGTAAAACGTGATAAGGAAAACATAATTCGGAAATTTCCTGAAAATTTAAAATAAATATACCCTCCATGACATAAGGAAATAATAATGTTTGTTCAAAATAAAATTTACATTTAGAATTCATCAGCACATTGAAATAATTATATAGCCTTGTATAAATCACAACAGACATCTTAATTTTGCAATTAAGGATATCTCAAAATGAAATCTTCTGGGTGGCTGACTGAATTACTACAATTGCAGTAGGAATAAAAACAATTGCAATTCCAATTCCTGTTAGATATATTGTTTCTAAAAGGTGTGTTTTTGTGATGAGCCGTTATCTTCGTTAATACATAACTGAAATCGATAAATGAGGAATTATTTTCAAAGTCTCTGCTTTGGCGACAGCATAAATTAAGAAAAATATTTTTGGAAATTCTGCCCTACAAGTATCATCAATTCCTATTTTTTAAAATTTATTTATTTATTTTCAGCGAAGCAATTTATTACTCTTCACACCTAATCGAAATCAGTAAATGAGGTGTCATTTTAAAGATTAAAATTAAGACAGGAATTTTTCAAAATTCGACCCCTGAAGGGCAAAGCTATTAACTATTAAGATAACACGTATGAAATAGTTTAGATTCAAGCCGCTAGGCTTCGCTTTCGTCGATAAGGATTGATTTCATACTGCTAGATGGCAGCACTTCATAACACAGAGATATCGGTAAACTCTCTACAGTAAAGACCTCTTTTTCTGTTATGGAAACATTTGTATCTTGCTGTACATTTTCTCTAAGACATTTTAATCGCAAAATTTTCGCAAGTGTTATGATAATATATCCGCTAGATAGCAGCACTATGTGTGACAGAGATATCGATATATTGTGTATGTTTTGCTCAGCTTAGTTGTATTCCGGTGAGGTATGTGACAGTTTGGCGTCAGGGAAGGGATGTTTATGTCAAAGTAGAGGGACGTCAGGTGCAATCAGAAAGATACTGCTACATATGAGTCGGATCTAATTTCAACCTATTACCAACCAACAATCTCGCTATTCATCATACGTTATTTGCGAAATTTTCGTACAGATCATCTAGTTCTACTGACGAGTGGTACCATATGATTGAGGATTCAGGTTATTACGAGCTTTCGGATATAAACATACACACGAGCTACCGAGTGTGGCGAGTGAACGGTTAACGTTCGGGGCTCGCATTTGGGAGGACGCGGGTTTTAATCCCCGTCCGGGCATCCAGCTTTGGGTTTTCCATGGTTTCCCCAAATCACTCCAGGCGAATTCCGGGATGCTTCCTTAAAAAACGCCATGGCCGAATTCCTTCCCGTTTCTTGTCCGCAGTCCCATGCCGCCTCTAATGAACTTAGCTGTCAACGAGGCGTAAAGCAAAAAGTTAAAAAAAAAAAAAAAAAAAAAAAAAACACGTACAACCGCGGATTGACTAGATCCTGCTCAACAATATTAACGTATGAGTTAATTTGTCTAATAGCGATTGAGTTTATGCCGCGGTAGCTAGTTCCCTACAAATCTAGTATTTCATCAAAAAAAATTCTATTCCAGGAAAATTATTTCATACCTCTCTTCTAAACTGGTATATACCGAGAATTCCGCCCGACATAAGAAGTAATAACACGTGGCTCTACGCTAGGACACTCCGTGGATCAAATTCCACGTAAAACGGTAGGTCCCCTTTTCGAAGTAGGACTAACGGGTTAGGACAGGGAAGTCATCACAAAAGACCATGCGTGGCAAATCAAAATTCTGTCTCTCGGCGGCCAAACTAAATTCCTGTTTTGCCCTGCCAATAATGCCTTAACCAGTTTAAATTTTTTTTTTTTAGTGGGTTTCAGTTCAAAATGTAATCATTCAATAGACGAGATGTGATACTACCTGAATATTACGGTTTGATTTACACATTCCTTTTTGTGTATTTTTGAGGCTGAAATCCAATGAACATGGATTTTTATCCATAATTTCTTAGTTAACATTTAAACTGACGTTACGCCCATCGTCTTCAAGATAATACTTTGCTGAAAGCATAAATCGGCCATCGAATGATATAAACTGTGACAATAGATCAATTAGAGGAAATTAAAGGGCAGAATACTCATCGTAATGCGCAAACTACAAATTTCAATAATTTCGACAATTGTACAAATGTCTTAAATTATTCAAAACATGTATGAAGCAACTGTTGAAAAAGGCCAATATTGTTAAAGTCTTAAATTGTGTTTCCACGCATAACGAAACTATGGTGTACCATGAGTTGGGAATCTTTCAGGTAATGAATTTCATTAAGAGTTTTTCATATGATGCGCGGCAACTTTGGCTATTTTTGACCCGATGATTGGCCGCACCGTTGATACCTGATGTATGCATTGGATGGCGCTCTTACCAACTTTCTCCGCAACGGTGGCGTTGAGAGGCCGTCGGAAATGATTGCCTCTTCCAGTCTCGCCAGCCGAGTTGATGTGACGTCAGAGCAGAGTGGTCGTATCCAATATGGGCGACCAATCTGGCGCCGAAACAACTTCAGAAAAAATATATATGTAAATATGGCCAATCCTCCTCAGCCCAGCAACGTCCTGTGTATACGACGAGGTGTAGGAAAATCTCGGACGATTCTCACTGTTCGATATATGCTACCATCCTTCCCCTTACATCTCATCTGTTTTGGGCGAACATACGCTACAGGTTTCATCTCGACGTTAAAATTGCATTGGCTGTATCTCCTCGCGATCTCCAGACGTAAATTAGAAAATTTGATAGCATATGAATATTGAGATGAATTTCAACGAAACACAGGTGGGTAAGAATATGAAAGGTGGAAGTTACGTGGAATGAAACCAGTGTAAACCAGTATATAATGAATCCGTATATCTTATTAAAAATACCAGTTGGTGAACGGAGTTGAGATATTACATCATAGCACAGAATATTAAAAGTAGTATCACTATACACTCTGTCATTTACATACACAGAGTGGCAATGTAAAATCTTTGTCGGTTCTGCGTTGCCCTTGGCCGTGGATCCACGCTGCCTACGCAATTGAGCGGCGGCTTCCGAACGTGTTCTGAATATTCCACTCTGTGAACTTGCACCGAAGTCCTGCCAGTTGGCCAACTCCGTATATTAATCGAATTAGTCCGGTGGAATCAGCCGCATCAGTCACAGTTTCCTCACAATTGAGTTGCGTGTTCTAGCATGGTGAAAGCATCTGTTCGCACAGTAGAGGAAGGTCGGGTAGCCCCGGGCGTTTAAAGTTCTAACAAACCAACCACGCTGCGTCGGTGAAACTATTCTGAATATGCGCCCTGTAGTGTAAAAACAAATGCAACTCAGCTGCGGCTTGGGCGCACAATGAGTTCCACACCAGTGTATGTTTTGTTCCTGCCAGATGTTTTTCGTCTCTCCTCTCAAAATTCGTTGGAGATTATTGAATATGATGCACCAAATAAACGCGTAGAAACGCGGGCTCGAAGAATCCAAAAGGGAGAGATTTTAACATCTTCGCCATACAAAAAATGTGGAGGGGGCGGGAACAAAAGTAAAGGCAGTAAAAAGGGTGGAGCGAAAAAAGAGAAAGGTAAAGGTGCTATAAAGACATTGAATACGGAGAAAAGTAAAGCAAATCAAATAAAACAGATCGTACGTGGAGAAAATTTTGAAGCAGACGTGATTCAGTGCTATGAAGTGAAGCCAGGGCCCATGAAGATTGTGTTTTTTATTTAGATTCTTGAGATATCCATTATTTTTGTAAGGCCAAAAAACGATTAGGCCACCATTTATTACTGTGTCCGGGGCTACCCGAAAACTTTTCTGTTGCCAAAAAATTAAAGCGAAAGCGTTTTCAATTTAATTCGTTGAAAAAAATGTTATCATTACTAACTTCTAGTAAATATGACTGTAGAAGTTTCCTCCAGTTTAATTTTAAAATTATAATAAAGGCAGAAAATGTATTTATTTTATTTTTATTGCAAATTAATTTTAAGTGCCCGCGGCCACCCGAACGGCTTCTACTTGTGCTCATTAGAGATGTGCCTGATACATTGTCGTGTTGAATATCAGGCATTTATTTTACTATGTAACATCAAATTATAATTAAAATTCAAAGTCAACATGGTGCAGCCACTGTATGGCTTCATTTGAAATATTAATAAAGTCTATCGGTGACCCCCTGAAGGCTCGAAGTGGGCAATCAAAGGTCACGTGACGGATGGTTTGTGTTTCCTCACCACAGTCGCAATTCTGTGAATCTCTCATTCCCCAGTTGTACAGAGCTGAAGCAGATCTGTCATGACCAGACCTAACTCTGTTAAGAACTGCCCAGGTCTTGCGAGGAAGATCGAGTCCTTTCAGTGCCTGTTGACTGTCAAACAGGAAGTGCAATTCTGATGGGGCTGAGGCTATCCACTCCAATATCCAAGCTTCTCTCCCATTAAAATTATCAGATATAATCTCTTTTGCAGTTTTTATGCTTGGACTTCTTGATTTAAGTCTCTGAAATAGATTTTCCTTGTCGTAGTGGATGGGCAGATCCATGTTATGAGAGATCAGGCTTAATGGTCCTTAAGTGAGGATACTAGTAAAGCTGTACCCAGAACGTTGCAGTGTGACACAGAAATTAATAACAGTACCGTTAGGACAGAACTAGCAGCTACTGACATCTTCGTGCGCGTGGACGTAGTACGTAATTGCTAGAATTGGATATATAGAGCTTTAAGTTACGTAAAATGTGTCCCAAAATGCACGAAATCGGGATGACATGTCGGGGAGGCCATCACCATACCATTCCACCACTCAACCTGTCTCACTAAGAGAAGCAACATGTTTAAAAATAGCAACAAATTAAAGGGAGGGTGGGGTTAACCGTGGGAGACTATTTACTAGAAATGTAACGGATCTCAACATCCGCAAGTGTGGAACTTTCACGTGAAATCCCACATCCGCTTTCACATCCGCTTTCGCATCCGCATCCACAATATTTATTGCCGATGTATAGCGGATGTTTTGTTTACATTGCAATATATATTATTCTTTCCTTTTATACGAGATTCTGCCTATCGTCTCTTAGGTAACAACAGTGCGGGTTTTTTTCTGACGATCTTGCAATAAAAATAACAATGAACTAAATGGTGTTATTACCTAAGCGACAAATTTACGAGTTCAAACTTGCATGTAAAATAAATCGCCTTCTTCACGGTTCAACTTGCAGGACATCCGTGTAGAACTACAATAGTATGCGCTCAACCATTCACGCTAGTGAAAGGAGTTCAACAAAATGTTCCACGCAGTACTTTATCGTGGTACACAATGTGTCCTTACGGCACACTCGTAGGATTTTTCCTCCTATCATGATCATATCTTGTCGGACAGCAAGGACTCGTGTTGGTTGTTTGGGAGTCCCATTATATAACACGTCCTGCATTTAGTTCTGTAACCCTGTTCATGGCCCATCAAGGTTCTTTATCGAAAATCGGACGAACGTAGGTCCTACAAATTGTACTGTGAATGGGTCGTAAGAGCGGTGAAAAGGCGGGTGGCGGGCACGGAGATGTGTGGTGGCGTGGCATTGTGCTTGACGCTTGAATTAGTCGAGCCGCGAACTCCGCAAAGCTAACATCATAAAGATTTTTTTTTTATTATTATTATTTAATTCACTTGTGAAATCATCCCATGTTTTTTGTTACTGAAATATGAGCCTAAAAAATAAATCAATGTGAATAGACGTTACTTCTGAAAAATGTAGAATTTGGCATAAAAATATACTTATTTTGATTTTAAATTTATTTTTGAAAAAAATATTAAAATCTAAATAATTATAAGTTTATTTTTCCACCTTCGCATCCGCAAATCATCTTGAAATCCTTCTGGGTGATTATTGATTTTAATTAAAAAGTCACTTATTTAACACTAACCATTATTAATTAAATAAAAGGTTACTTGAGCCACGGTCGTCAGGTTTAGGTACTGTTCTTCGTCGGTATTATTAAATTAGAGAGTCATACAGTTTAGAGTGAATATCTACCATAAAACTTTATTCTAGTTCATTAACCTCTGCCTCCTCACCGACGGAAAGTACCACCACCAAACAATATATCAACAAAGACTCGAACTTCTTCTTCGAAAACCACAGATTCGTGGGATAAGAGAGGTTGACTTACAAAATAGACTCCCACATTCACTATCGTCCTCTTAACGCTCTACAGTCACTTGAAAACACAGTATTCCATTTAAAACAGTGAGTTCCACATATTACAAGTCTCCATCATCCACTTCACCGAAGTTTTCACAATTTCTACTATTAGACCAAAAACTGTTCCCGCGTCAGACCTTCACCTGACGGAGGTCAAAGACTCACTACTCCCATACAAAGACATCACATTTACTGACAACGCCGGCCACAGATATTATTGTTTGCAGTTATGTCATTGTTTGGGGACATCTGATGCCAATACCGTTTTGTTCGCAACGTTTTGGGTTTTGCTGCCCTGCCCTAAGATAAATAGCTTTTGGGATTCGGTAACCAGTGACCTAGTTAGATATCTACATCTACATCTACATATATACTCTGCAATTCACAAAATTGTGGGTGGCAGAGGGTTCTCAGCACCAAAGCTAATCTCTTTGTTGTGCATTCCAATCCCTAATGGTACGCGGGAAAAAAGAATTCATATAAGAATCATTGCGGCACCTTATTTCTCTAATCTTATCTATCCTGTCATTCCGGCTCAAATAGGTTGGTGGACGAAGTATTTCACTACACTCGTGAGTGAAAGTGGGAGTACGCATGTTTACCAATAAGTTTAAACGAAACGTGCGTCGTCTATCTACCAGAGACTCCCAGCCTAGTCTACTAATCAGTTCTGTGACGATTTCATAAGGACTGTAGCAAGCGGTCACGAATCGAGCGGCTCTTCTCTGTACTTTCTCTATACTTTCGATCAACCCCTTACAAAACGGATCCCAAATGGCACAACAATAGTCCAAATGTGGACGCACAAGAGATTTGTACGCTATCTCCTTTGTTTGTTCATTACAATTTTTCAATATTCGACCTATGAATCGCAGCCTTGAATTAGCTCTACCTACCAACGAATTAATGTGTAAGTCCCATTTCATGTTCCTTTGTACTGTTACTCCCAAATATTTCATAGAATCGACCATATCAATAACTGAATTGTTTAACTCGTATTTCTGAACAATTGGATTCTTTTTGTTAGTTATGCTCATTGTCTTGCACTTTTTACAATTTAGCGTAAGTTGCCACTCAGCGCACCAAGCCAAAATAATATCCAGATCACGCTGAATTTCTAAGCAATCGGCCAAATTCCTTACTTCCTTATAAATAACCGCATCATCAGCATACAATCTAAAAAGGCTTTTCACTTTGTCTCCGAGATCGTTTATAAAAATTAAAAAAAGAAGTGGTCCTATTACACTTCCTTGAGGTACCCCCGATGTAACATCTAGACTACAACGACATACTGCGACCGACCAGTTAGAAAATCCTTTATCCATTCACAAAGCTGATCCGATATACCGTACGCTCGTAGCTTCGCTAAAAGGCGGTTGTGTGGCACAGAGTCAAAGGCTTTCTGAAAATCTAAAAAAATGGCATCTACTTGTGAACCTGCATCAATAACTTTCATTACGTCGTGTGTAAATAGGGCCAGCTGTGTTTCACATGATCTTTTCTTCCGAAATCCGTGCTTACAACAAATCATTATCGTGTAGAAATTTCATAATGTTCGAGCATATAATATGCTCCATAACTCTACTACAAACAGATGTTATAGATATTGGACGATAGTTTCTAGGATCACTTCGATCACCTTTCTTGAAAGTCGGAGTTACTTGCGCGATTTTCCAGTCTGAAGGTACTTTTCGCTCTTCTAATGATTTACTGAATATATCAGACAGAAATGGGCCGATTTCCGCCGCATATTCTGAAAATATTCTTACTGGAATATAACTGCGAATGAACAAAATATGCCTTTTCTAAAAGTACCCAAGCTACTTTCAGGGTCGGTCACTCTGCTAATTTTGGTTGGAACTGTATTTTTGTAAACTGGAATTGTAGGTCGATTGCTATTCCAGACACAATCACAGCTTTATTATGCTGCGCCGTAATTGTGTTACCTGTAGGCTTGTGCCGTTGCATAGTCGCGGTGCATCGATGTTAACAGTTAATGACCATGTCTCCGTCGCATACAGTGCTCCTGGAAGATCGACAGTGGTAATGATGGAGTTTGACTTTGGGGGAAAGTGTTTTCTTATTGCACGTATTCCAAGTAATTTTTCTGCGCTGGTTTTGTGGGCCTCATTCTCAATTTCAGTATTCCCAATAATTTCCCCGAAATACTAAAAGTGTTTAACTTGTCTCATTGTACCATATTTAGTCACGAGTGACTTCAAGTTTGTGCTTTTGGAGCTCATTTATTGTGTTTTCTCATAAGAGATTTGGAGGTCGGTTTTGATGGCTATCTCATGAAGCTTCTCAACAACATATCTGGCTTCCTCAGGAGTTCGTGTAATTACTGCTAGATCATCTGCAGAAGCAAGGCATTTTATGCTAGTTCGTTTAACCTTAGTTCCCATATATATTGCAGATATTTCTTTTTTCTATACGTTAACGATATTAGGGACCGTGCACAAACTACGTGGCTCAGTCCAGGGAGGGAGGGGGGGAGGGGTTGGCTGGAAGGCTACGCTAGGCTACGTGGGGGGAGGGGGGGTTCCGAGCCAGGCCACGTAGCTTTTCTTTCATAACATTTTTCACAGTTAAAATGCGGAATAGAACTCACAACAGCATGCGAATATTTATTTCCCTCAGTTAATTATCTCTGTATGTAATTTACAATAGTCTGACGAGAGAAAACAGTACAAAATGCCTTCTGGAATCAAAAGGGAAAAAAGCTATGTGCTACGTGGGTGGGGGGGGGGGGGGGGAGAGGCAAAAGCCACATAGGGCTACGTGGGGGGAGGGGGGTTCACAGGAGGCCAAAATGGTGCTACGTTGTTTATTCACACTCCCTTATCTAGTACCAAGTTGAAGAGAGAAGGCGATAACCCATCCCCTTGTCTTACCCCAGAATTAATTTCAAAGGATTCAGGTTTCATATTTATAACATCTGATTAGCTAAACAATTTGTGGAAAATGGCAGTTG
>JARYHS010001779.1:0-61431 GCA_031002005.1 Vandiemenella viatica | reverse complement strand
TTGGAATGCGAGTCAATCCGCATCTCGGGATTGATTTGTGTGTTTTATGTATCAGCCTCCTTCACTTACCACCAGGACACTCATACCAACAATTATAGCAAGAATGACTACCTTTAATGTAAATAACTTAAAACTTATTCAGGACAGGTTGGAAGAGCTCTTGAAATGTTATGCATTTGAACCTCATGAAATTTGTAATCTGGATAAGTCTGGAGTTATGACTGTTCCTTGTGTGCTTAAAGTTATTTCATAGAGAAGCCTATACCAGGTCGGCCAAAAAGTATCACCAGAATGTGGAGAATTCATAATTCATGTTGGAATACTTAGTGCTGCAGGAAATGCCCCTGCCTTTAGTATTAATTTTTTCATGCAAGTGGTTTGATCAACAGCATATGATGCAAGGTGTGCCCAATAATGGTCCATTAGGTTTGGCTTATTTGTATGGATGGATGACCAGTCTAAACTTTATAAAAGTGTTAGAGCATTTGGTAAAATATAGTAAATGTTCTCTTGACAAGAAGCTATTGTTATTGATGGACAGTCATGAAACTCACATTTCTATTGAAGCTCTTAATTACTTTAAAAGCATTGTAGTCCTTACTTTTCATCCTCATTGCGCAAATAAGTTGCAATCTCTGGAAACTTGCATTTATATATCCTTCCACGCATTTGTGGGTGAATGATGTGACTGACAGATGAAAAATCACCCTGGGCAACACCACAGCATTTATGATTTGCCATCCATAAGCTATTTAGCCTGGGACAAGTCTGCTACTCCATCAAACATCAAGAAGAGATTTGAATCGACCAGCATTGTGCCATTCAATTGGGGAATCTTCACTGAGGAATACTTTCTGGGGTCTTATGCTACTGACAGACCAATGCCAATTGAAAAAAAAATCCAAAAAAAAAATCCATCTGATGGGTTGTTGAAGGAATTTGCACTTCCAGATTCTTACACAGGTCCCCCTGCTTAACCAGCATTGTGTCTCCCTCAACTAGCATTATATCATCAGAAAATATTCCACCTTTTCCAAAGGGTACAGAAAGAAAAGCCACAAACCGAGGTCATAAGATAGGACGTTGCATGATTGCCACAGACACCACATAAGCAAATAAATTGCTGCCACAAAAGAAAAGTTGAAAAAGATTTCAAGAACAGATGCTAGGCCTATTAAAAAACAGTTTGAAACTTCATCCAGAAAAGAATCTGCAGCTTATTTTTCAGCAGCCAGCAATCATTGTTACAAAGATGAAAAGAAAACATGAAACTCTTCATCTGAAAATGAAACAGACAGCATTCTTTCAAGTATTGGAGACTCGTCAGGAGAGGAATTGGAGGAAGCTATTTCTTCTTATCAAGATAATAGTAGTGTTCCTGTTGGTGCCTACACAGTTGCTAACGTTTATGTGATGACATCATGTGGACTATGATATGTAACAAGAATTGAAGAAGAAGACACTGGTGGTTACATAATAAGGTTTCTAAAAAGAAAACTAATCATACAGATTTAATTTGTCTGATGGAATGACATTCTTTGCGCCTTACAAAGATGTGATGTTCAAACTTCCCTCAGCTCAAACAGACACTCGTGAAAGATTTAAAAATATTATTTATTTTAATATGGATCTAACAGTTTTTTCTTTCTACAAGTAAAATCTTTTTCTTCTTAAAATAAAGTTATTACTAAGTATTTGTAAGTTTGTGATGCTTATTTTTTATTTTTATTAATAATTGCAACTTTATTAATTTTGTATTAATATGTCCAGAATCTTTCCCAACCTGTCTGTTGTCTCCCACATAGTGGGAGATTACTGACAATTTTCAAGTTAAAAAAATATTTTTTACAAACTAAAATCATTTTTGTCTTAATCCCTTGAGATTCAAAATAATTAAAATTTGAAATACTAATTTTGCATTAAAGCTACAATTCCAAGTTAAAAAAAAAAATCAGTCAGAACCCTCACTGCTGTCGCCTAAATCCTTCTCTCAAATGTAAGACAGTTATCTTACAATGGGAGGCAATGCATTGAAATATTTTCTAGATACACATCTTTTAAGTTTTATTGTAGTTGCATCTAAAAAAAGCTATATTATCCCTATTCCTAGTGCTGTTCCTTCTTGTATAATAGACAATGGAAAAAAACACAAACAAAATAGATATCCAGAAACTCCAGACTTTCAAAGCTAGTTCTATAAGGACTATATCATAGGAGAATAGATATTTATCTGAATACTTTTTTTTCTTCAAATTTTATGATCTTTTAGCTGATAATGGGTGACCCTATGGTATGGTACCCAAGTGAAGTATACCAATGTTATCACATTGTAAGATTGCAATGTTCTTAACAACTGCCCGAATATGTTTATTCCAGGTCAATATGGACCTAAGAAAATTTATAAAGACACACTCATTTTTGAATTTATTATTTAGCAAAGAAGAACATATGGTATTAATTTTTATTGCATTTAGCAAAACAATTAACTGTCCACCAGTTTTTAACAGACTATGAACATGTAGAAAATGAGTGTCGATATAAGATTTTTAAAAAGAGCTTTGCAGCACTTTGGCAGTGGGTTCACTAGAGCCAGGGCAGGGACATGGAGGAATTCTGCTGTGCCCTGTTATGAATGATTCATCACACTATTCTCCGGATTTTAGGAAGCCAGAGAAAAGTCGAGGTTAGGATGACTGTGCAGGGAATTTGAAACCAAATCTTCCCTAATGTCAGTACTGTAATGTATCAGAAACTTATCTGGTTTTCTAAATGATCCAGTTGTGAGTCCCAGTGCAGCCAACCTGACAAGAAATCAGGTGAGTGTTGAGATGGTTTCTTCAAAATAACAACAGCCAATTTTCTCTGAAGAACAACCATAGCTGGCAGCCTACGTGGCACCATAGCATCTCTACAGACTATTGTTTCAGTATGATGAGGTAATACAGGGCCATTATTATAGGAACTCGAGAGTGTGCTAATGATTTCAGTTACATTTGAATGATGGTAGAACACAGTGAATAATGGATATTACAAAGAGGCTCAATTGGGAGACACTAGAAAATAGGTTAATAGAGTGCTGGGATTGGATAGATCATATGCTGGTGACAGTTCATTAATAGGTAGGACCTACTGGTAGCAAAATTAGTTTATAAGTAAGATCATGAACATAAATTTGCTTTTGATTTCTGTTATGAGCAGATTGGGAAAATTTTAAGGGAGTCATCGACTGAAATAAATTAACAAGGGATGTGGTGAAATACCTCAAACACTGAAAAAGTTAAAATTCTAAATTTGTGAAATGAAGAGTGTAGAAAATTTTTTCATCAAAGCAGATACTCCATCGTAATTAATACAATTAATAATTAAAGTTAGTGCACATCCACAAGGGGTATAGATTATAGTGAAATACAAGAAAAGCCTCAACACAGCACTGCATTGTAGTTCCTGGTATTTTACACATTTCTGATGATTATTGATAGTGTTTCAAAGATTGACGACAACCACGTCTCTTTCTCCGTAGTACTGTAACCCTCGTTGGAACACGGACTCTACATCCACGTTCTACTGGCTTGTTAGGGGACAACAAACATGTTTCTTTTATTGTTGGTGCTTCTTGAGTCTAAGCGCGAGGCATAGCAAAAACGTGTTCTCATTTAGATCTAGTCTCATAAATGTAGTCTAACTACATAGATGGTAAAATTAATTGACTCTTAACCAGGACCGGATTAAGGAATTTCGGGGCCCCCTGCGAAATTTGATTTTGGGGCCCCCTACTTCTTTTTCTAGATGTACCTTTGCCTAAACTTTAGACAATTTTACACACACACACACACACACACATATATATATCTGTTTCTCTAAATCTGTACAAACGGGCCAGCAGTTTATTGAATATTAGCTGAACGGGACCAACTTTGCCGAGTCTTTGATGTTTTATCAATGCATCTCATATGGATCTCCATACTGTCACTTTCATTTCTGGCTAAGCCCTGCTGCCCATTGCGTCAAATGAAATTGTTTTTGTATTCAGTTTTATAGCCATTATATTTATAACACACTTTTTGTATACGACATTTCTTTTCTTGTGTTTCTTTATTAGTACATATAGGTTTTTGGGGCTGGAGTCACGTAAGCAGGCATACACATTTTAATTCAATAACTTTTTATATTAAACGTCAGAAGATGAATAAGTTTATTCGAACGAAATTACATAAATTCCTGAAACATGTTCAGAGCAATACACGCCTTTAAATATATAGGCCTATTGTAATTACATCAGATACGACTTTCTTAAAATGAATCTGATGAAGGACTTCTCGTGGAACTCCACGCCTCGGAAACGTCTATTGTGAACGCAGCTTGTTAACATTCTAAATTTGTAGATTATTTATTTTAGTAGGAAATTTGTTCGGTAAGTAAAGACAAATTTTGAAGGGGATAGTGGTTGGGCCCCCTCTAGCTTGGGGCTCCCCGCGACTGCGGTTCTTGCGGTAGCTTTAAACAGGCCCTGATCTTAACTCAGTTAATTCAGTTTTTGTTCTGATTTTCATTTTAATTATTTGATTTTATATATTAAAATCAGTTAATTTATTTTGGTTTTATGACTCATCGACATTGTCACTAGGGGCGGGAAAGGACTGGGGGCAAGGAACAGGATGTAATTCGGTTACGGCCTTTTGAAAGAACCTTCCCAGCATTCACCTTCAGTGATTCGGGGAAACCATGGAAAACACAAATCTGGATGGCCAGACCGGGATTCGAATTCGTTTCTCCTCCCCCTCCTCTCATCCGATGCGATATCAGTGTTTCCGCTCACCCACCACGCTCAGTTGAAAATGAAAATTAGTGTGGTATAATTTTGTTGTGTCTGGTAGGGTAGTGACTGGAAGCAATTGGAGTCTTTGTTTTATTCTGAATTACCTGAGGTATATCAGCTTCTGTGTGAACCACCAAGGCTGCTTCACACAACAGACTTTTACCAATAACGTATTTAATTGCAGCTCGATAAATCTTTATGGTTACACTGAATGTCCGACGTATTATCTAATGCCGTCGTCAAGATATCTCTCTTTCTTTACTTCGCGACACTACACGTCTTGAGGGGAAAACGGTTCAAGCTAGTTCTATTGTTCTCACAGCTTTTTCATTCATGCTTATGAACAGCTTATTTGCCTTCCCTCTTACAGGGTTCAATGTCTAGTAATAATCCTTTATATGCGAATTTTAGTGCTGTCGTACTTGCGTTATTTTACGAATTTTGGAGATAACATTCATCTCGTAACACAAAAACGTATTTTCCTTGAATTGATGTACTTTGTGTTAGAAGGTGTCGATCAGAACAGCTCTGATAAGCCACTGTTGTGTTCACCTGCGCAAACAATCATCAAACTCTAACAATGGCAATAATTAAGGACGAGGTAGTTGTAATTACGAAATTCATCGGGATATTTTAATTGAATGTTGTTGTATGATAATTGAGTGTTATGTTAATTCTTAAGGCTAATTAGTTGTACGTTTTACAAAATGTTATGGATAATAATATTAGTGCGGCATCCCACAAAATATTAGGTTGGTGCATAAGTTCGTTTTCATTTCGGGTGTTGATACTCTGGCTGCTATGGATTTGTTTATCGATTGTCATTTTTTTAAGTTCAGTTGTTATGCTTGAGTACACAGAATGGATTATTCATTAACCATGAATGCTAGAAAATGTAAAACGGAGAAAAAGGAACATTTGCGTTATATTCCTCTCTGGACTTTTTTTTTTTTTTTTTTCCTCCAAGAAACATCGATTTCCACACCAGGCTATGTCACAAATTTGTTTGTACCTTCACAAAATTGCGTCAGTGGTGTTAACATATTCTGTTGCTTTGATTTTTCGGGCAAGGAAGGATTAGGGAACCGGACAGGTATTACAAAAAAATCTGAAATATATTGGAAATAATATTTATAAATTTAGAAACATCATACAATTTTTTTCATGAAATAATAATGATTTATATTTTTAAATCAAAAAATAAAATCTGATTTTTAGCCTATTGCTCACGTCAAACGAAACACCATTCATAGCGCCTGACGTCATAAGTAAGGAAACAAGCGATACGGCGCCACGTTAACTTGTGTTTTTTTAACTGCTTCTTCGTTTATGTGAGTTTTTTTTCACAGAACTGTTTTAATACTGAATGATAAGGGACGTGGTAACGTTCTTCCAACTAGACGTTTTTGCAGATTCTTTAAACCATTGTTTTCATGAATCCAGAAATTACTAAACCCGACAGTCGAAATCTCCCGAGAGTGAATATAATAATGGTTTGGAATTTCTTTGTCTCTAATTTGGATTGTAGTGCTGCTGAGTTTCGAAGTGTGAAAACATATGTGTAAGTACGGGGTGTTCCCCTGGAAACGCTACACAACTGCTGTCTTGCCGACGGCATCTCACAGCGAAAGACCAGGCGGCCTGAATGACTGGCAAGATTAAAACCAACAGTCAAATGACGCAGTATAATGCGAACTTCTCCGTTGTTAAGACCGACTTCTTTGCGGTTTGGCTGGTTTGTGACTTCAGTCTGTTTCTGACCAGTATCGTGTGTAAACGCTTCTTAGTGGTTTAACTATTTTGTGACTTTAGGCTCTTAATAATCAGTATCGTGTGTGAGCGTGAGTTGAATTATGGCACGTTATAGTTTGGAAAAAATAATATTCTTGTATGATACGTATATGAAGAAAAATTCCTTTAAAAGATGTCGCAGCAAATAACGTCGCAAATATTCTGGCGCTTTACTGCCAGCTAAAACAACGATTCTGCGTTTAGTTAAAAAAATAAGAGAAACGTGAAATCAGCCGTGGCTTGTGGCGCCAGATCACCCCGATTTAAACCCTTGTGACCTCTGTCTTTGGGGAAAGCTTAATGTAAAGGTGTATGAAGGAAATCCTCACACGTTGGAATAACTTGGAAACAAAATCTATCAAGTAATAATGTCCATGGAGAGAGGTGAAATCCAGCGTGTGCCTCGAAACATGTTTAAAAGATGTCAAATGTGCATAACGCAAGGGGGGTGACACTTTCAGCATTTTTTGTAAGGTAAGTTAATAGAATACGCAATATTTATATGCTTTTACATACTTATACCTGTATGCGATACGAAATTATTTCTAAGTAGTTCCGCGGTTGACGGGCGAACTATGTGGGAAGCTGGCCGCTCGCTCGCCGGGAGCCGTTTCTTCGTTGCAGTACGTTATAGCAGGGGGGTAGTGTTTCCCGGCGAACACCATGTATTTCAACTATTTGCCTAATAAATTGAATTTTGAAATAAAAGAAAACATAATCTCTACCGAGTGCAAATGGGCTAATCTTTATTATGAATGTTGTGTGATTTTTTGTGTGTATTACTGCATACCTATGAGACTTAAAAAAATTCCTTCGAAATCTTATGCATTGAAACTCCGTCGTATTGAAGTCTTGCTAGTTGCAATCACTTGATTCATATTTCTGCTTTTTACATCAATAAATAATTTGCTTGGAAAAGATATAGAATTATTGGTACATTTAGGTACGATGCGTCTTTCGTTCCATTACGACTATAACTTCACGAAACGCTTAAAATCGCTTAATAGGCTACTGTTGAAATAACAATACGGAGGTAAAGTTGCCTTACAAACACGGCCAACTAAATGTCTTTAGTTGGCCGTGCTTAAAAACGTATGACGTCACGCGCGACGATATCACGTGATATGCTGTTTGCGCCGGAATTTAAACAGTTTAACATTTACACATGGTTTTATGTACTTATAAAGCCTTATTTAAGTAAATTACTTTTTTTCTCTTGGCTAAATATATCCACAATGGTGAATTTAAAACACTTTCTGAAAATTTGTCCGGTCCCACAAAGTTTTGAAGGAACCACTCCGGTATTCTCTTCGAAACCATAGAAAATAGAAAGTAACATGCGGCATACCTTTGTCTCCAACAGACTGAAAACATGCTTTAGTTTGCGATTTGAGAAAATCCATTTATTTCGTACTATTGTGTATCTTAAACAGGCTTAAATATGCTTATGCCAGTACATTTGACGAGTTCATGAGACCGGTCATGAAGGGTAGGCCTAATGCTTATCAGAAAAGGGATGTCGACCGTTCACCAAAGTAAGTGAGAAAGTATGTTTACTTCTTGCTTTGCAATTAGTTCCATAATTACACTGTGAATCACACAAAGATCATGGATATCTTGCCATTATTCAGTATCCCCTATCTATCCTGCTGGGGCCCAATTCATTTAATTAATATCGGAGTTTTTTACATGAATATATAGTAAGTAAAGAACAGAGAAAGAAGCCATGAAGTCATATAACAGAAAAATATAGAGCGCCGGAATAGACAAAACACTCACCAAAAGTAAATATTTTGTGGAAATTTCTTCAAAGGTAAGAAGGATTTGTACTGTAGAAGATACCAGTAGAAAGAGTGGGTTTACAGAAGGATGGTTGTACTATTTTATCTGAGAGTCTTACTTTTTGTTCACAATGACCACGCATTGGAAGTATTAACTTTATTAGCAGCCAGCGATCTAGCTAGTACCAGTGTCCGATTACTGATTCGTTTTTCCACACTATGAGATTCAATAGCATTTTGGTAAAGAAGATTCACAATGAATAGAAACAAGTAATAATTTTCTTTTCATTCTTAATTTTTGAAAGTCACCTATCTAAAATATACAGTTTTGTGCAACATTTCTTCCAAACAGGGCGCTATTTGTTCGCGATACTTCGGTTTTAGTAATGGAAATGATTGTGTGTTTGAAGAGATTAGCAAAAGTGTGCTGAAGATTAAACAGAGGAGTAAAATGTAAAATGAACATCAATTGAAAATAATGGGCGAGGAAAGAAGTTTGTGCACGTCGCTCAAAGAAAGAAAAAGATAGAAAAGTGGATTATAAGTTAAAACATGCAAGAATGCTTAATTTGTTAGCGGATGAAACAGTCGAAGGTTAAAAACTGTGGAGGAAGATAAGAATTAGAATGCTTCAGATAACTCGTGCTATAGGTTGTAATCGGTATGTTGAGATGAAATAACAGAAGATAGAAAGAGAAGGAGGATTGCAGTTAAAAGGTTGTTGACGAGGAAAAGAAATACCTCCACAGAACAGTCGTAATCATTTGATTGTTTTAACGCAACATTATTTCAATAAGTTATCTGGAGGAATTTTTATATTCAAAATTTGGAAAACTTTTTTTTCAAGCGATTTCTTAGCCTCCAGTTTAGGTACTACCAACTTATTTTGTGCGGTGTTCTATACAATCTCATTCTCAACCCTCAAAACGATTCGTTTATATATTTGGATTCTAGGGAGTCGTTCCTCCCAAATACTCAATAGATCTGTTACCAAATGGGTCCGAAACAGCCACAAAAATAATCTCAGAATATGTAATTAATGAACTTATTTCAGTTAAGCTTACAAGGACAGATAAATTCTAATTTTCAGATGAAACCTGTATCCCCATTATTCGTTTAAACCAGCACGAAGTTTCATTTAGATATGTTTGCAGGGACAAAACGTGAATGCAACATAACATTAAACTATCACTGGAAGATACATAGATGACGCTGCATGTTGTCTTCTTTTAGTGCTGCAAACTATCACATATTTCATAGGTTGTCAACTTTTTCTCAGCTGTAAATTGGAAACATTAGATGCAGTATAAGTATCATGCAAGTTCAGTAGGAGGTAGGAGCCAATAGGAAGATCCAAGACAAGAATCGAAACCTTATAAAAAATGTGAGCAGAGGACTTAATAGACGCAGCAAAATACACTCCTGGAAATTGAAATAAGAACACCGTGAATTCATTGTCCCAGGAATGGGAAACTTTATATACACATTCCTGGGGTCAGATACAACACATGATCACACAGACAGAACCATAGGCACATAGACACAGGCAACAGAGCATGCACAATGTCGGCACTAGTACCGTGTATATCCTCCTTTCGCAGCAATGCAGGCTGCAATTCTCCCATGGAGACGATGGTAGAGGTGCTGGATGTAGTCCTGTGGAACGGCATGCCAAGCCATTTCCACCTGGCGCCTCAGCTGGACCTGCGTTCGTGCTGGACGTGCAGACCGCGTGAGATGACGTTTCATCCAGTCCCAAACATGCTCAATAGGGGACAGATCCGGAGATCTCGCTGGCCAGGGTAGTTGACTTACACCTTCTAGAGCACGTTGGGTGGCACGGGATACATGTGGACGTGCATTGTCCTGTTGGAACAGCATGTTCCCTTGCCGGTCTAGGAATGGTAGAACGATGGGTTCAATGACGGTTTGAATGTACCGTGCACTGTTCAGTGTCCCCTCGACGATCACCAGAGGTGTACGGCCAGTGTAGGAGATCGCTCCCCACACCATGATGCCGGGTGTTGGCCCTGTGTGCCTCGGTCGTATGCAGTCCTGATTGTGGCGCTCACCTGCACGACGCCAAACACGCATACGACCATCATTGGCACCAAGGCAGAAGCGACTCTCATCACTGATGACGACACGTCTCCATTCGTCCCTCCATACAGGCCTGTCGCGACACCACTGGAGGCGGGCTGCACGATGTTGGGGCGTGAGCGGAAGACGACCTAACGGTGCGCGGGACCGTAGCCCAGCTTCATGGAGACGGTTGCGAATGGTCCTCTCTGATACCCCAGGAGCAACAGTGTCCCTAATTTGCCGGGAAGTGGCGGTGCGGTCCCCTACGGCACTGCGTAGGATGCGACGGTCTTGGCGTGCGTCCGTGCGTCGCTGCTGTCCGGACCCAGGTCGACGGGCACGTGCACCTTCCGCCGACCACTGGCGACAACATCGATGTACTGTGGAGACCTCGCGCCTCACATGTTGAGCAATTCGGAGGTACGTCCACCCGGCCTCCCGCATGCCCACTATACGCCCTCGCTCAAAGTCCGTCAACTGCACATACGGTTCACGTACACGCTGTCGCGGCATGCTACCAGTGTTAAAGACTGAGATGGAGCTCCGTATGCCACGGCAAACTGGCTGACACTGACTGCGGCGGTGCCCAACCGCTGCGCAGCTAGCGCCCTTCGACGGCCAACACTGCTGTTCCTGGTGTGTCCTCTGTGCCGTGCGTTTGATCATTGCTTGTACAGCCCTCTCGTAGTGTCCGGAGCAAGTATGGTGGGTCTTACACACCGGCGTCAATGTGTTCTTATTTCAATTTCCAGGAGTGTATTAATTGGCATTGATTTGACCCCGGCGCAAGCTCAGCTGAGCACGTGAAAGCGCCGCCGCACAGTGGTTCAGGATTGGAAATTGGAATATAGTGGACATTCGACCTTACGTCTTAATATCGATACAAAAAAATTGCTTTAGATAGCATTTGCTGTGCTGATAAAAAATTGTTATGTTCAATTTTTGATAAAAATGAGTCCTTCACACTTAAGATTAAAAAAAGTTTGGGTGGAAATCTATTTTTTTTTCACTGCCCTATATCAAAGTGTCAAAGCCAAAAGCTTATGCAATCATAAATACCTATCCTACTTAATATTACAACAAAAAAGTTCTTGCGTATCCTTGCCGCTTTGACAACAGGGCAAAAGTGAAATTCGGGGATAAAATATAGCGAACATTCGAACTAAAGTCATAATATCGATCCAAAACAATTGCTTTAGGTAGCATTTGCTGTGCTGATCAAAAATTACTATGTTCAATTTTTTGGGATCCATATTATGACTTTTGTTCAAATGTCCACTATTTTTTAACCATGAAATTCACTTGCGGCCTGTAGTCAAAGCGGCAAGGATACGCAAGAAATTTTTATGTTGTAATATTAAGTAGGATAGGTACTTATGATTGCATAAGGTTTGACTTTGACACTTTGATATAGGGCCGTGAAAAAAAAAATATAGATTTCCACCCATACACTTTTTAATTTATTTATTTTAAGTGTGAAGGGCTCATTTTTATCAAAAATTGAACATAACAATTTTTGATCAGCACAGCAAATGTTAACTAAAGCAATTTTTTTTTGTATCGATATTATGACGTTAAGTGCGAATGTCCACTACATTCCAATTCTAAACCACTGTGCGCCGTAGTAAACACGTAGAGGCCCAATGGGTCCACAGTCAAACCTCGTCCTGTCGTGTGTGGTTCTCAACTTTCACTTAGAAAATTTCACAGTGCATAACGAATTAATACTTAACGCACAGAAGATATCACGAAGCTGCATGTACGCAACCCCTCTTCCGTTTGGAGTATTAAAAAACTCCCACCCGCTTGAGACTGAACGTGAGAGATATAGCGAATGCTTTTGTCTCAAAAGAGGATTAGACGGGATAAGAAAAAAATTAATATGTCATCTGGGAACGCAAAGTGACATCTGGGATACGAATACGATGAACGCCTCTATACTCGCTATACGCGGTGTGCTGTCGAGAAAAGTTGTGTAGCGAAAAAGTGTTCCTAAACACTTGCTATAGCTCCAGAACTGCTTACCTGAAAGGAGGGGCTGGGATGCTGTGATATATACAACAAGTGCTGGCATTATTTCTATTAACCGCTCCCCACACCTCTCCCATTTCCGGTGACGTCATGTTAAGGGCTATTCAGTTGGCGCCATGCGTCAGATTGAGCCCCGTGCACCTCAATGACCGGTATGCATAGCAGCTTGTGAGTATTAAACATTATGAACTAGACTAATAGCTGCATGACTGGGTACAGTGAAGTCAAATTGTAAAAGTTAGTCTTAATTATTTGTTAAAATGTCAAGGGCTAAGAAGTCCCTCAGAGACGGAAAAGAATTGGGGCAAGCAACGAGAATGAATGCCTCCAAGGAATTTTGTACGAACTATACCGGCATTCGCTTATTTCGGGAAATCATGGAAGATCGAAATCTGGACGGCTGGAAGGGGCATCGCACACCAGGCTTTCCGATTACCAAGGTTAGATATCAGGATCGATTTTCCGTATGATGCGAGCGCGTTAGCCACTACGTCGCCGAGAGTGTCGCGGGGACCAGTCTGCGGATGGCGTCGCTAGCGGTCACAGCGCTTCTGCTAGCCGCGCCGGGCGTGGCGTCGGCGTCTACGTGGCCTCACGTCGTGTTAGAGGTAGCCAGGCACCTGAGACCCAGATGCGTCCTCATAGGTAACTGGTGCCACTTTATACGTACATGAGAACATCACTATTTAACGCTCATCCTTCCACAGTTCGTCTTTGCTATAGGTTACGATGATACTGTGCGTGTGAGATATATGTACGGGAGGTAAGACTGCTGCTAGAAACAGAGTCCGGTAGATGAGCGGTAATGCTTGTGCCTAGTGTTCTGCAGGATACTGGTTCGAGTACATGTCCAACATCCAGTTTTCGGTTTCCACAAGGTTTTTCCGAAATTACTCCAGGCGAATACCGGGATGGTTCCGTCAAAATGCCATGGGCGAATTCCGAATTCCTTATTGATCCTTGCCCCAAGTTTACTTCCACCTCTAATATCTTCGGAAAATCCCAAAAAAATGAAAAAATATGCTGATAGAATCCTTTGTTTCTCTTCCTGGTAAGAATAGATGACAAGCAATTATTACGTTCACATAAACTTATCAGTTGCTAAAGAATAGATCCCTTGTTACTAGATTGCAACAAAAATAGACTAAACACTGGGAGAACTTGTTTATGTTGTTCGTAACTTAGTGTTCTTCTATAACTATCTAATAATTTAAAATAGTATCTACAGAGGACAGTAGTTAACTATTGAATTCATTTTATAACTGTTAAATTTTCATCTCTCGAGTCATACGAAATTCCCCAGCCAGCCGCTCGTGAAGATCGGAATGAATGCTACACTTTACGCTTGATAATAATGCTCACTTTCCAGAAAATTAGAGGATTGTGGTATTAGCAGTCCGTCTACGATGAACTCTCCCTCTTCTTGTATTTTCTTTTAAAAAATTCCGGAAGTCATCAGCAGTGGATAAAACGTGTGGCGAACTCGATCAGAGGGTTGGGAGAAAAAAGCAACAAGTCTGTAGTTAATAAATTTAGGTGACTGCTTTGCACATATTCTCCTGGTTGCAATGATGCGTCTTAAGGTGCGTTCCCACGATCCCTTGTAACGAAGGCGAGACGGGACGGGACCTCATTAGCCGAAGTGTAGGGATGACCGCGGGCCGCAGGTTAGTCCTAGATTACCTCGCCGCCACCTCCGCACCACGTTGCCTAGTGTCGTTTGGCACAGAGCACTTTACAGCAACAGAAGGGGTACGCACCGCTACTGGAAACCGATGGCAACAGCGCACCGCTACACACGCCTGTGATGTTTACCGACTAAGAGTGGGTAGCTGCGTCTCGTCTCCGCTAGCAGAGGCGGCCCTGTTCCCATGGCGTGTGGCTGAGTATTCGTCTCAACCCGACTCGCCTTCGTAACAAGGGATCGTGGAAACGCGACTTTAGGGTGATATAATCTGAGGAGGTTAAGCATAACTAACCTCTTCTATTTTTAAGGCCAGAAATCGAATCTATAATTGTTAAAGGTACGAGGGTTGGAACTTAAATAGTGGCTACTATTTATTCACAACTGATACAAAAGCGTTACATGTTTTCACCTGTTACTGTCCTTCAAAGTAGTCACCAGCGTTGTGTAGAACCCGTTGCCAGCGATGTGGAAGTCGTGTTATACCGTTAGCAGAGTCTGTTCTGTTGATGGAGCGGTCTACTGCCTGTCGAATCTCTGGAACAGTTCTGAAGCGAATGCCAGGAAGTGGTTCCTTCATCATCGGAACCAAATCAAAGTCACAAGGACTTAAGTCCGGGGGTATGGTGGATGCTACAGTACTTCCCAGTCCCATCGACCGAACGGATCAGCCACAGCTTGCGCTGTATACACCCGCGCATTGTCATGTAAAATGATGGGTGGGTTGCGCAGAAAGTGTTGCCGCTTCTTTCGCAAACCTGGTCGCAGTTGATTCTCCAAAACGAACAGTAATACTGTGCACTGACGGTCTGCCGTGGAGGAACGTAATGCGTTAGGATAACACCATCACATTCGTACACAAGAATCACCATAACTTTCACCATTCTGGTGCTCTGACGCACTTTCGACTTTCGCGGCGACCCATAATGACGCAAATCCTTGGATTGGCGTTTCAATTTTGGCTCATAAGATGTGGCCCATGTCTCATCCAGTGTTACGATACGGCGTAAGAAAGCCTCTCCTTCGTGCTCATAGCGCTCCAAGTGCGTCTGAGCAGCGTCGTAACGCATCAATTTCTGCATTTCCGTTAGTTCATGCGGAACCCATCGTGATGCAATTTTTCGCATGCCCATGCGTTCCTTCAGAATGGAAGCACAGTCGTATGCGCCAATCCAGTTTCGTAGGCGAACTCACGAATCGTCTGGCGTCGATCACTATCCACTAACGCGGCAACAGTATGCACTTCTTCTTCAGACATGCTAGGACGACCTGCCCGATGCATGTCTGCCACAGTTTGCCGACCTTCATTGAATGCTTTTACCCAACGTGCAACTGTTCTGTACGGCAATGCCGATTCCCCGCACGCCTTTTGAAGACCTTGATGACACTGTCGTGCTGTACGACGTCTGGCACATTCAATCTTGATCCAACTCCGTTGTTCCTGTTTCGAAAATATAGTGACACCGTTATGTTAGACCGCTCGCTCACAAGTGACTGCGTTTCCCTCACCTAGCGTTCTGGCCTCGCATTCGGGAGCACGGCGGTTCGAATCCCCGTCCGGGCATCCAGATTTGGGTTTTCCATGGTTTCCCCAAATCACTCCAGGTGAATGCCGGGATGCTTCCTTCAAAAAGGCCATGGCCGAATTCCTTCCCATTCCTTGCCCCCCATCCTTTCCCGTCTCTAAAGACCTAGTTGTTATAGGAGATGTTAAGCAGTTTTAAAAAAAACGTTTCCCTCGATTGTGCGCACACCGGGGACGTGGGACGGGTGAGTCCATTTGCTCAGAGGCAAGATAGGTATGTCAACACCGTGTGCTATCAGCGACAATAGTAGATTACATTGCATAGTATCTTCACAGCAGTGTTGCCACTATTTAAGTTCCAACCCTCGTATTTGAAACCGAATACACCAATAAATATCTAATACGGGCGATCAGTCTCAAAAATTTTCTCTAATAATTTATCCATACAATAAAAATTGCATGAAACCACCGTTATTTTACGGAAGAACGTCGACTGAAAGCACAAGTGACTTAGTTGCGTAAGTTCTGTGGAGTATACAGCTAAGTAACGCGTTCATTATGATCATAAACCTTTTGCTGAATAGTCCCTTCATCCTAAATGTGGAAGTGACAAATTCACATCTGGCATTCCGTGATGGTTTAATATGGATGCAAAGTGAAACAAAACAATAACAAAAATTCAGAAAATTGTTTTAATCCGTTTCTTGGATCTCAGAAAAGTTTGAATCCGTTTCTTGGATCCCACGAATGTTGGTCCTTTGATTGCTCAGTTTCGGTCAGTTTACATCCTAAGATATTGATATAATTCTTTTTTTCAGATACAAGTAATCACTGAATTCCACAGTCAGCTAGAAGATTATATTTACTTAATTATTAGGCAAGCACAGTGGCGGATCTACAAATTTTCCGAGTCGGGGAAAAACTTGAGATTGCCACCCCTTCAAACATGAATTTGCCGTCCAGGCAGTACAGAGCTGTTCCTTGATTTTGCCGCCCCCTGATGGTTGCAGAAGAGCTAAAAAGAAAAGGTCACCTCCACACGAATTTGCCATTTACCGTTCCTTCAAACATGATTTTGCCGCCCTCCTGAAATTGTCGTCCAGGGCAAGCGCTCCGGTTTCACTCTCCCTAGATCCGGCACTGTGCAAGCAGTCAAGATAGAAATGGGAAAAGCAAAGGATAGAATGTAGCTTAATAAATGTAAAGTGGCGTAAACGTGTATAGGTGGGAGTAGAACCAAATAAACCTGGAATCTGTTATCTTAACTGAAACAGAAGAAGCGAGAAAATCGTGACTTCCATCTTCTTATAGTGGGAGAATGTAAAACATGGTTCGAGAATGTTCTACGATAACAAGCTAATGAATTCAAAAGTCAAATAATACAATGGAAATTTCTGGTCAGTGGTAAGTATGAACGTTTTGGAGGTATAAACAGCACTGACTTGAGGGGAATGATGAATAACAAGATTTTTTGTACTGGAAGTATTATATTCTAGCTTCTTAAACATAGTACACTAATGTTTGTGAAAATTGCAACACCCACAAAGAATGGTCTGAATCACTCCAAAATCAGAAGACATGTAGACCACTGGCACCATAATAAGCGATTAAGATTGCAGAGAGATGGTCCGCACGTAGGCCCAGTAGCGTCCTCCTACAATGCCTCATCAACGTCAAAGGGGACAATATCAGCATGTGCGCGATTTTGAACATGGCCGAATGATTGGTCCCCGGGAAACGAGTTTGTCACACCGTGACTTTGTGTCTCGTTCAGGTCATGCTACTACGACAGTGATGCGTGTGTGGGACCAATGGATAGAATAGGTTCTTACACAGCGACGAGTGGGTACTGGATCACACAATGTGACCACAGTGTGGGATGACCGCCATCCTGTCCGCATGGCCGTAACCGACAGAACAGCTTCGTCCACAATGTTGGCCCGATGTAGAAGCAATACAACGGGTGTGGACACGTCCGCGTCGACGGCTAGACGCTGTCTGCTGAGGGCTGTACTGATGACACGCACGCCATTGCGTCGGCCTCCATTGACCAGAACCTAACAACGTCTCAGAATGCAATGAGCACGTGAACGCCGTCACTGGCGTGCTGAGTAGTGTAGTGTTTTCAGACGATTCCATCTTCAACTTGTCCAACATTGATGGCCGCGTACTTATTAGTCACTGCCGTGGGGTATACAATCGATCAGACTGCATTGCTGAGCGGCTTAGTGGACAAATGGCAAGTGTCCACCATTGGCACCATTGGCTCTAACATTCTCGCATTCTCGCATTCTATGTATTGAGGGCAATCTGAACAGCAATCACTCCATGGGGAGGTTTTAGAACCCGAGACACTGCCCTTCCTGCAGGTAGCTGCACAAGCCATATTTCAGCAGCACCATGCCCGGCCACATGTGGCGAGTAACGAGCAAGCCTTCTTAGCAGAACGACTGGTACCACTACTTTCCTGGCCTGCTTTCCCGATATTTCGCCCTTCTAATGGTATGTTTGGTGTATGGTCGGTCGGAAACTTGTTCGTTCTGGTCTTTCAGAAACTACTGTCGAAGCTTCGTGGACGCGCCTACAAACCGTTTCCCCGGTGGTATATGCAGGCTCTCTTTGATTCCATACCACGACGTCTATAGGCTCTGATTGAACCATGAGGCGGCTTCACACCGTACTAAATTCTCACGTTTAAAGTGCAGTTACAGTTCCGTAGTTCTAATTATTTGTGTATTATTATGTCACTAATCTGTGGAATAAACATTCTGGTATAACGAATAGGTTGTTGGTGTCATGAAGGATGAAGTGAATTGATCCACGATTGCGGAATTTGTAGGTCTGAGATAAAAAACGTACGCCTCCATTTGCCGTAGTGTGTGACGTAAGACCTAGGAAAGTTTCAAATGTTAGCACGTTGAGGTTTGAAAGTACTCTAGCCCATATGAAACAGCAACAGCTGATTAACATCGTACATTTGTAACAGTAAACCTCTCCAACGGTTATACACTTTGTGTTTCAGTGGGAGATGCGGAGACTCAACTACAGATACAGAAGTTGTTGGCTCTTGAAGGTATTGCTACTGGCAGCTACCGGGAGAACTTGCCTTGTGCTAACAAACAACTGGTCGTGCTGCTGCCAGGAAACAGCTCAGTGCCTCAGGTAAAATTCACTAGGACCATTCAGTTAAATTTATAAGCTGCACACTTTTCTAAAAAAAAAAAAAAAAAAAAAAAAAAAAAAGGTAATTTTGTTAGTCCAAGAGGGCTCGAAACAGCCAATCAGGGTTCATGCGCGGACGTGGTTATGATGCCACTTTTTAGTTTTTTTGATCATGTTTGCGGAGGCAGACCTGACTTAGAGAGTCCTTTGTAATAGATTTGGTGCAGTAGAACCTCGAAAAGGTACATCGATTTTATTAACATCTGTATTTTTCAAAATACTGGTACGCATTTAAAAGGTAAAACGAACATCATATTCTGTTTCTAGGACGTCGGCCGTTACCATGTTCACCAAAGAAACTGCCAGTAAAAATTTCACTCGGCTGGTTCCTCACAGCCTTCCGCAGTATGGCTAATGGTGTTGCTGTGACCCTGTAGATGCCTGCAAGGGTAAATAGTTGTGCATGGGGATAAAGTAACTGAAAACCTGTTTCTTTTCCGAAAGACACCAAGAGGACTGCCAAGTTTATCGTCCCCATCCGCCGGAGGAATTACTATCTGTAGTGTCTGATGTCCTATCTACACACGTTTTATGAAACTTTTGGGTTTAAGCGAGGCTTCTAGTGCACAATTCAAAGGAGTTGTGCGCCACCAACTCTTCTATCCTACTGCCAAGTACCAGATGGTGAAAATTTCTTTAAAAGTTTGATTTGATATTTTGAATGAAATGAAAGAAAGCTAAGTTTGTCTATCGATTCTATTACGGTTGTTGTAGGTGACGAGGGATGGTTGGTGGCTGACACATCCAGGTTACGGGCTGGAGGCGAGCCTAGACAAACGGCTCCTGGAGGTTGCTGGAAGCAGTCTGCTGGAGGTTCTGCGGCCATGGCCTGGAGGACCACTGCTACGCCGTCCAGTTGCCTCGCTGACGCCTCGAGGTCTTCACGTGTCAGCTGGGTCTTTACAGGCTGCCTTCAGTCGCCGCAACCAGCTCTACGGCGCCACTGTCAAAGCGCTCACTATAACGGTTAGTGTGAAAATCAAGGAAATTAAACTTAAAACTCATTTACTAAAGAAAATAAATATGCCGTGAAATTGATACTGTAATATTTACACGAAGAAAAACTTGAAATTTGACATTATGCATCCGTTAAACAGGCATTAGATTAATATCCAGCTTTGATGAGGATGGCTAATTATTAACGGGCAACTGTCTTCTTTACTAAAACCACAATAAGGAGCAATTTTTTTTCCTTGAGAGAAACTATGTGCCTGTTGCCTAGAAGCAGCATATCAGTTTAGTTAATATAATTTTCTCTGGTATTCATCTGTGTTTCCCTACGCCATTTCAGCAATCCAATACTCCGTCTCCTTTTCCGGTCACCTAGACAGAGGCGGCCTTAGGGGGTGGCGAGCAGGGCAATCGCCCAGGGCCTCGCTCTTGCAGGGGCCTCGCGCGGCAACCCGAGGAGGAGAGAAAATAAAATATATTTAAAACTTTTGACTAAATAAAAATTTCTCATTTAGATTTATTCAGTGTCACATTCGTATAAAAAGTAAGAATGTCCGAACTTCCTCCACACGCTTCTTTCCATCTACCAGCCTGGCACCACAAAACCAAATTAATAACGGTGGGATATTGGCCGATTGTCGGACCACACGCGGTGTCGTTTGAACTAACTTCAATCGAGTGAGCGCCAACAATAAGGAACGTACCGAGCGTGGTGGTGTAACGGATAGCGTTCTGGCCTCGCATTCGGGAGGACGGCGGTTCGAATCCCCGTCCGGGCATCCAGATTTGGGTTTTCCATGGTTTCCTCAAATCACTCCAGGCGAATGCCGGGATGCTTCCTTCAAAAGGCCATGGCCGAATTCCTTCCCATTCCTTGCCCCCATCCTTTCCCGTCTCTAAAGACCACGTTGTTAAAAAGGGACGTTAAACTGTAACAAAAAAAAAAAAAATAACAAAAAAAATAAGGAACGTGTCGTTGTGGTGGCGGTACTGACCAGTATCGGTTAAGTGTGGCCCGACCTGTATGCCTTACCAAATCGTTTGTGCGGCACATATGTTTCAGTGAATCTTACGTTATTAACAATAGATACAGGAAAGAGAGAATTGTTAAATAAAACTGCCTAACATTGTTTCTAAATTATTTCTGAAATAGTTTTGTTAAACAAAATTTGTTAAATGAGTTCGCGTGATCGTGATGCCGGAAGAAAATTTGAGTCGGGTAGTTCAAAAAGGAAACGAGCTATCAAAAGAAAACAGGTAGAAGAAAATCTACGTGGGTCTTTATATAAATACATAAAAAGTGACGGTCAAGAAATCTCTAAAAATCCTCCATTGATGGAAAGAGACGCATTATTGCACTCTAACCCTAATCCAGCTGAAATTATTCCATCAACATCGTCATGGGTGCCACTGCCACCTCGTAATAATAGCGAGGAAAATGAGTCAACATCATTGTCTCCTACATCGCCGCCGCAGTCAGCACTATCTAGCCAAGAATGCGTATCTGAGCCTATGTCTAAATCCATCACTGCCGGAATTGAAAATCTGAATCCTCAAAACGACCCAGGATTGTGGCCCTTAACAATTACTGATGTAGACCGAACTGAGATTGTATTAAAAGGTCCAATCCTGGTTAAAGTTGTTTTTTTCCCCGTAGATCATTATGGAAGGCGATTTAGCGAATATCATTACAGTAAAATATTAGCTAATGGTGAAAAGATTGACAGGCGCTGGATAATTTATTCACAGACAAAGGATGCCATTTACTGCTTTCCATGTCGAATGTTCGGAACAGAAAATACAAGAATTGGATCCAGTAAAGGAGTGTGTGATTGGAAACACTTGGGTGAATCTAGCCGACAGCACAAAGATTGTATGATGAAATGGTTAAATTTAGAGAACGGATTAAAAAGTTTTGCCACTATTGACTCTTTAGCTCAGACTCAGATTGAATAAGAAAGGCAGCGTTGGAGAGATATTTTAGAAAGATTGCTTGTAATTGTAAATTTTTTTAGCATCTCATAATTTGGCCTTCAGAGGTCATAAAGTTAAATTATCTGACTCAGATCCAAGTGAAACTAGCGGCAACTTTATAGATTTAGTAAAGTTAATAGCTAGATTTGATCCAATGTTGTGACTTCACCTAAAGCAAGTAACAGACAAGACTATTAATGACCACTATCTTGGCAAAAATATTCAAAATGAGCTGATACAATTAATGGCAAGTCACGTGAAGACTAAAATTGTTGACAAAATAATAAAGATAATTATTTCTCGATTATTCTTGATTGTACCCGTAACGTTTCTAGTGCTGAGCAAATGTTAATTATTATAAGATTTTTTAATACAAATACAGCTGACATTGAAGAACATTTTATTGGCTTCTTAGCCGTTGAAAAAACCACAGCTGAGAGTCTGACTAATAATATAATCACAGAGCTAGAACAGCTGGGTATATCATTGCAAAACTGCCGAGGCCACGGATATGATAACGGGGCCAATATGCGTGGAGAAATAAGTGGTGTTCACAAACGTAGGTATATTTGAAATTAATCCACTTGCTTATTTTTTCCTTGTGGGAGTCACAGCTGAAATCTCATCCTAGAGATGTAGCATCATCTTGTGTTCAAGCAAAATCCTTTTTTGGTTTGCTACAAAGGCTATACACTCTGTTCGCCGACTCAAGTCAGAGTTGGACTATTTTAAAAGCACATGTAAAATCCTTATCGCTAAAACCACTAGATTGGAATGCAGGGTAGAATCGGTTAAGGCCGTTAAATACCAGCTAAGCGATATATATGATGCTTTGAAGGATTTAGCAGAAAATGCAACAGATTGTCAGTTGGTTAGTGAATGTCATTCTATAGAAAATGAAATAACTAGCTACGAATTTGTAGTTTCTCTCGTCATAAGGTAGGACATTCTTGCAAAGATTAATGTTATAAGTAACATGTGGCAGAGCGAAAAAAATTCACCTTGGTGCGGCTATGCAACACCTAGACGCATTTACACATTGGCTCAGGGCTGGATTTAAACTTTTTTTTTTAGTGTAGGCTGTTCATTTTGTGCCGCCCTTTTCTCCTTCATACCTATACTAATCACCAATTTGTATTACCTTTGTTAGGTAGCAAGCGATTATATGTATATGTGAATGCATATACGAGATTAAGAGTGACTTTATTAATTGAAAGTATTCAGATTTAGTAATAAAATAGAAACAAGAAAAATGGAAGTTTATTATGAAACAAGAATACAAACAAAAAAATGAAAAATGTGATACATAATTATAGTTTTCTACGGGATTTTTGATTTTCGAACATAGAGAAGCAACTTTCTTACTGACAGTTTTCCATACGACAAACTTCGTAACACCGATTTTATCGCCAAAGAACAGTAAACACGTTAAGACGTACGCTCTGATTTGTAATCAATTATTATTAAACGATAATAATTTATATTAATTTCAATCAGAATATCGGTTTCGGCATATTTCAATGCGTGTACCTCAAAGACTTCAAAGAATTTAATTCATTATTAGCTGAGAAATGACGAGTTAAGTTTAAAAAATCATTGACTTTTCAATGATTTTTTTTTCAAGCGCTCGAGGACTTTCAACATCCAGATACTCAATTAATGAAATCTTAGATCATACTTAAGAATTTTATTATTATAAATCATGAAATGTAAGTCTGTCAGCAGAAACTTACCTCTGTCTATATAGTCTTCCTTCGGAAAT
Source organism: Vandiemenella viatica (assembly GCA_031002005.1). Lineage (NCBI taxonomy): Eukaryota > Metazoa > Arthropoda > Insecta > Orthoptera > Morabidae > Vandiemenella > Vandiemenella viatica. Next base: position 37,812 of record JARYHS010001779.1, on the reverse strand, counting down.
ATACGACGGGCTACAGACTGCGTTGAACAAGATAGAAAGTCAGGAAACTAATGAAAAATTAAATTAATAATTTAGCTAATTGTTCGCTGTGACCATTTACCAAAATGAAAATTGGTAGTAAACGTATTTTTCTTTTGTATTAATTTTTCCGAGTTTGTTACGTCACTACTAGATGTCATCACTTAAATGAAAATTTATAGTAAACGTTTTTCTATTATGTTTATAATCACACACAAATTTTATGGCTTACTAAAGCGGACACCCTAGGAAACTTGCCGCCCCTAAAACGCTGCCGCCCCTAGGCTGGAGCCTATACAGCCTAATGGGAAATCCAGCACTGCATTGGCTTGATAATTATCGGGAAAATGATTTCCAGTCATCATGGGTAACAGCAAGAGAAATAGCCGAGGAAAATGATATTGACAGAAAGTTCAAAGTCTTGAGAAGCAGACGTAAACGAACGAATTTTGATTACAAAGGGCAAGATGAAGTTGTTGAATTGCCTGCGGAAGATAATTTAAAAATAAACTATTTTTATGCCATTGTTGACAATGTGCGCGGAAGCTGCCAACCTAGATTACAGGCACTTAAACATCATAAGAGCATATTTGGTTTCATGTACAACATAAAAAAGTTAGAGGAAATTAGTGATTGTGAACTTCCGAAAGAATGCAGTGACTTGCAACTTTCTCTTACACTAGGAGAAACATCTGACATTGATGGACAAGAATTATATGAAGAACTGAATATGCTTGTCCGTGTGTATGAAGGAAACTACGACATTCTCTCGGTGCTGAAATACATAATAGAAAAAAAATTAACTGAAGTGTACCCCAATATCGAAGTAGTCCTAAGAATTATTGCCACCACACCTGTGACAGTTGCTTCTGCAGAAAGGAGTTTTTCGAGGTTAAAAATCATCAAAACGTATTAGAGGAATTCGATGACACAAGATCGGCTTTCAGCCCCTGCTATTTTTTCAATTGAAAATGACGTAGCTCATTAATTAGATTATTGTGTTTTAACTAAAGATTTTAGTTTCAAGAAAAGCCGCAAGCATCATTATTAAAATCGGGCTTCTCTCTTTTAAGGTAGGCCTATTTATGCACCTCAATTTATCATGATTAATAATTTGTCTTCTTTATGTTTGTCAAATTTTATAAATATTTTAATATAAAACATTAAAATTCAAAATTTATTTATTTATAATTTTTGCATTTCTCATCAATAAGAAATATTTACTTTTGATTCACATACTTTGCACAAAGGACAAGGGCCTCGCAAAGATCTGCCGCCCGGGGCCACGCAATGGTTAAGGCCGCCGCTGCACCTAGATCATTAAATTAGTACTCAACGCCGGGAAAGAATTCGTTCTTATACAGAATATCCGATTAAGCTATAATTTGGAAAAGTATGCAGAGGTGGTAAAAACCCACTGATGATATTCACAGTTAGGATCGAGTTCTTCTGCCATTCTTTTTGATGGTGAGTAACTTAAGTTTTTTTTTGTTTTCGAGCATTTTCTCGGCGCCGAGTGTAATGGCAGGCATCACAGAAAACTAATGACGTGTGACAAAAATGCCGATAATATGAAGACACGTGCATTTCAAAACATAAAATTGAGCCGTTGCTTTTCGATTCAGGGTTCTAAAACTTTTATGACCTCAAAAGTCGTGAATCATGATTGCGTATACTTCCATTGTCGTGGTATTTGTTATCTTGGCTGTCCGAGTCCTCTGATGAAAGCCACAGAATGATGGCTGAAACGTCAGGTATCAAAAACTGACGTGGATTCACCCCGGCAGTCAGGATAATGTTATGATTCGTGTTGGTACAATAAACATGGGTTTAGGCAACGATATTCGTGTGAGTCTTAGTTATTCGGCTATGTATAAGATATTTTGGAACAGATGGACAGCGCAGGACAAATTGATAATGTAGCACCAGATCTCTCTAACATTTTAACAAAGTGAGTCCTGAAATCGTGTTAAATAAAGTAAAAAACTATTGGTATGGATAAGAAGAAGCGACTTGCTGGCCAGAGGCAGAAACAAAAAAAAGGTAGGAAATATATTTTCAGAGATGGCAGAAGTGAAAACTAGAGTGCCACGGTGTATAAGGACCATTGCTGTTGGTTATTGTAATCAATGATTTGTTGATGGTTTACAGTTAGAAGTTAGGTTGTTTACTAGTGGCATAGTATTATATAATAGGATTAAAATGAAACAGAAATGTGAACAGGAAAATCTGGACAGGATATTTAGCAGAATAGGTCAACATGGAATAAAGATAAATGCCAAAAAGACTCAACTTATTAGGTACACGCATAGAAAAATAAATGTTGAATCGCTTGCTAAAGAAGCTGAACAATTTACGTGAAACACTGAAGGAATGTAAAATTGTAAAGAATAATTAGAGTAAGATGGTGATATCGCGCTAAAACGAAAGAAAGTGAAATTTGAAAGCAGGTGTGAAGGGAAATTGCCACTTTGGCTTCTGGCGTGTGCGGTAATCCATTACAATTAAAATAAATGAAATTAAAAAAGTAATAGTAGTTAAATGTCCCTATAAAACTGGATGAGAATAACTCTCAAGTAGTAAAAACAAATAAAGGTTTGAAACAGGATTGTACTCTTTCTCTGACAATATTTAGTATACACACGGACGACATTCTAAGAGACTGGAACAATAAAGTAAAACAAGTCATTAGACCTAAATGTAACACACATATAAATAGCTTTGCTAATTGCTGGTGGACAAATAATTGTTTATCGAAATGGAGATGACCTTCAGAGAACATTACCCCAATTACATCAGTTGTGCATAAACTGCAGCATGAAAATCTCAGAATAAAAGACAAAAGTAATGTCATTTAAAGGAGCACAAGCAGATAGAGTAGTGTTGTAATAAGAGAGCAAGCCAGAAACCGGGAAAACCCGTGACGTCACAAGATGGCCGCCCCCGTTAGTTCTTTGGCCGGCCAAAATGGCGGACCGGCCGACCAAGATGGCGGGGCCGTTAGTTCCTCGACCGGCCGCACAGATGGCGGCATCTCCTGAGGGCGCTGGACCGTTAGTTCATTTGGTGGCGGCTAGATGGCAGCCCCCATTAGTTCTTTGGGTGACTGGTAGGTGGCGTGGCATGCATCATTTTGGTCTCGGTGAAACCTACAAATATTTGTCACTGCTCTGGCCTGCTCTCCATTAGCCGTTGCGAAATGTTTCAACACACATACAGAAAGTTATCTATGTTTGATATCCATTAAGCGTGACGAAATATGTACTCTTCGCGTCGGCTGACGAGGAAATTTCTCTACCATATGCACCTTTACCGAGCACCTTAAATATTGTTAAAGTTCTATCTTTACACGTTTTGAACGGACCCATTGGTGTAGGTAGAAAAATGGACGATAATATAATCTATTAATCGGGAAATCGAGTATGATGGTCTCCATTATGTGCCGGACCCTCTTCCTATTAGAAGTGCACGTGTTTGATGTGTTTCATAGCTAAAAGAAGATGGCGGACGAGGTATAAAGGGAATCCCCATCCAGGCATCCATGGTTTCCCCAAATCACTCCAGGTAAATGCCGGGATGCTACACCGAATTCATTCCCATTCCTTTCCCGTCTCTAAAGACCACGTTGTTAGAGAGACATTTAAAAAAAAAATCGACTGCCAAGGTGCAAAGTATCCCGGTTTCCGATATTTGGCGCGGCATGCAGGGCGACTGCCGCGTTCTTGCCTCGCATTCGGGAGGACGGAGGTTCGAATCCCCATCCAGGCATCCATGGTTTCCCAAAATCACTCCAGGTGAATGGTGGGATGCTTCCTTCAAAAGACCATGACCGAATTCATTCCCATTCCTTTCCCGTCTCTAAAGACCACGTTGTTAGAGAGACGTTAAAAAAAAATCGACTGCCGATGTGCATAGTATCCCGTTTCTAGGGCGTCCAACACAGCGTTCGTATGATTGCAGAATTTTGTACAGTCTCAGGCTTGCAGCGAATTTCGTATGCATTTGTTCAGGTGTCCTGCTATCGATAAGGAATTCAGGTTGCGCCATATGCTCATTGCACTGCAAAACCGCCCCAGCGGGATACATAGAAATATTTCAGCATTCACTTCGGTTCAAGAAGAAATTATTACGAGATGAGATTATTATATGTCAGTTTTCGTAGTACAAATCTAGGAAACATTTATGGTAGCCCAATCACTCGTGTTTTCAAAACGAAAATCGAAAATTTTGTTTTCATTCTGGGTGAACAGAAAAACTGCTTGAGTCTTTGTATTTAATTAAAAAAATAGATCATGTGAAAGTGTAACTTTTACGTTTAAAACGTGATAATGAACCATGGAATGTCTTGGCATAGGTCAAATTCACGTCTATACAATTCAGTTCTGATATTCGAAATTGGCAAGGGTGCTTTGCACAAAAAATAACTCTGTGCGAATAACAAGAGGAAATAAGGGTCAGTACGGTGGGATTCCAATATAATTAATCGTTAATGATAACTCGGGAATTTCTGTCACACTGCCATTATTTTAATTTATTAAATTATATGCAATGAAACAAAGCGAGAATCCAACTAATGTTTTAAACTCAAAGAAGTGATTTCCTAATGTATGTGTCTACAACCTCGATGAACTTTGTGCATTTCTATCCTATTGGTATGGCATTAACTTTCCTACCTATTTTATCTGAAATATGCCCACTAAATTATATTCACATGAATATCATTGCCTAATGCAAAGTTGCAGATGTGAAATCCAGTTTGTGAATGCCGGGATGCTTCCTTCAAAAGGACATGGCCGAATTCCTTCCCATTCCTTGCTCCCCATCCTTTCCCCGTCTCTAAAGACCACGTTGTTAGAGAGACGTTTAAAAGTAAAAAAAAAAATTGAAATTATTGTGATAAAGTATAGCAATACCACAATTGGTATAAAATATTTCATTGCACTCGTAATTGTTGCCACCAAGGTCAAACCTTTGTCGTCTGTCTATCCAGACCAATCTATGTATCAATTCTGTTATGCTTTCGTAAGCAATCACAAATTGAGTGTCCTTAGCTGTATTTTGTCTAAAATTCCAATCAATCCCTTGTGACACATCAGTGATTGACTAGAAACAGAGAGATATACCCACCTTTAACTGTATTTTACAGCACAGCACGTATGTTCCAGGAACGAAATACGTCTGTTAATCTTACTAATTTCACCCCTGTCGAATCGAAGTACGCCAGTCCTATGTGATAAAAATCGAGTCACGCTAAGGCAGTGCTTTCGCAAAGTCTTCTGCTAATCAGTAGCCAGGTACCAAAATGTTCATTTAAGGTGGTTCTACTACAGTTTTCAGGGAAATTCTCCCCTTTTCCAGGAAATTATTTTTCAATAAATCAGGGGGACGAAATACGTCTGTTAATCTTACTAATTTCACCCCTGTCGAATCGAAGTACGCCAGTCCTATGTGATAAAAATCGAGTCACGCTAAGGCAGTGCTAAGCACTGAACATGCCTGAGACCATCGCCTGTGACCAAGGTGGAGATACTCCCTTATAGAAGAAATCCAGTGCCAGCTTCTACTGATATTCTATTCCTAATTCTTTCACCAAGATCCACCCCTAGCCTCATCGCCAACATACCCACAGCACTTCCTCAAACCACCTTCTGTTTTCCAATGATTCCCAATCCAACCCCTGATCAGTTACAGACAGGGTTACCTTCTGTTCGTGCGTTAAAGTAAACCAAAAATTCAAAATTTGCAAAGTCTTCTGCTAATCAGTAGCCAGGTATCAAAATGTTTATTTAAGGTGGTTCTACTACAGTTTTCAGGGAAATTATTTTTCAATAAATCAGGACCCAGGGGAGTTCTCCATTCGGCTTAAAATGTTCCCATCTAACGCCAACCTTCGGATTCAGGACCAAGTCTGACATTTGTTTGTAATTGCATGCTTTGTTCAAGTAACCACGATAAAGTTACCATAATGCTCTTAGCTCACTGATAGTTTCTTGGTCATCAAACAGACATCATAACCCACAATTTTATAGAAGATCCCCACACATCGACAAGTATCCAAAACGTCACCATAGGTTCTATTACGCCTAAGATAGTGCTCACATTTGTCGTAAATTGTTAGGTCAAAGTGGGTGTTTAGATATTTTATCCACTCAGGCCTCATCACCTAAAGTCTAGTGCGAGATTGTGGTCATGGTCAACTTAGGCTTCATACACCACTCAGAATTATTCCACCAATATCCATTCTAACAGCATTATACGCCACCTACAGCCACTCAACACTCTTCCTATCTTCCAATGACATCCCAGCCCCAGCTCCTTTATTATGTCACTTACTGAATATTTTACACAGATAAATCTAACTGCCCTCCTTTGCACCTTGCATTTGATGTACAAAAAATGTGGACTCCATACTACACCACACAAGCAATGGTCTGACTGTGGGTTTGTACCCAAGTCCTTCGCTTCTCTGGTACATCACCCCTCTCTGTTAAATGATTTTTATGTAGTGAGAATCAAAATTCACATGCCAACACAAACGGCAGTAAACTGTAAAGAGCACATCGAAATGGGAGGTTGTCTAAGCCCTGAAACAATGGTTAGAAGCACACGTTGATAATTCTATAACCATATATTTTAGACTCAAATCCACAGAGGAATGACACTCGCACACACTTGTACATGCATACAGCGAGGTTGACAGAACTAAACAGCAAGCATCACGGAAACGATGAAGTGGGGGGCAGAATTGTCGTTACAACTGATTAACTGGACAGAACTATCGTTACAAAAATCATCAGACAGACGAGTTACTTACGCTTACATGCCCAAAGAGAGACGCAGATACACATGTCCAAGACTACACAACTACCGGTACCAATCATGGAAACAAAAAAGTGGTGTAGTACTCTCTTGCCTCATGACTGGCTGAAAAACAGAAGTCTCCTTACATATCATCAGCCTGGCGAGATAGAAGATGCGCAAAAGATGACATATTTTCACCATAAATAGTGTTCATCGCGCCCCAGTTGATTATATTTACCATCAACACGTCTCTCCCACACCGCAACCCTTTCTACCATTCAGTAAAAAAGTGACGCAAGTACCATGAGTTGCAATAGACACTTGACTATCAGATCTCACCCACAAATCCATACATCTCAATACACTAGCACAAACAAACATAAGTGGAGGGACAGCAAAATCATTCGTTCAGACAGACGTGTTTATAGAAGGTATTACCATATTTACACATACAGACACAGAGAGAGACGTACAAAACACTCACATTTCCATGCCTTCAGCGAGCTAGACACAACATCCAGCCCCCAATCATGGCGACGAAAAAGTGGGGTAGAACCCCCATGGCTCATAACTGACCAAAAAAATCATCAGTAACATATGTTCCAGGCACCATACTCTTCACATCAACATCATCTCATTTATTTCACACTACAGATCTCACTACCATCCAGTATCATGTGTGCTAGGTACAAAACTGTTCACATCAGCACCAACACGTCTATCCCACACCTAAGCTTTTTCTGCCATTCAGTAACATGTGCCCCCCATGTACCACGAGTAGCAGTAGACACTTGGTCATCAGACAGATATCATAACTCCCATATTCATACTAGGTCTCACCCACAAATCCATATGTCACCTCACACAAGCATCAGTGCAGGAACAGCACATCATACATCCAGACAAAGGAGATAAAGGAAGGTATCACCACATTTACGCAAAAAAAACACACAGAGATAGAGACGCATACACACGTACATTTCCATGCCTACAGCGATCTCGACTCAACAACTAGCCCAATCGTGGCAACGAAAAAGTGGTACAGAACACCCATGACTGACCAAAAATCATAGAAAGACACACATACACACACACATGTCAATGCATTCACACAGTTCCATTCATCACCACACATAACTGGAGGAAAGAGACTGAACATGCTAGATCTAACTAAAGAGTTACAGGATGTGTGAAGTTTCAAATCATAGCCACATCTCTCCCACACCGCAACCCTTTCTGTCATTTAGTAACATGTGACCCAGGTACCATGAGTTACAATGGACACTTGTCTATCAGACGGATATCATAACCACCATATTCATAATAGGTCTCACCCACAAACCCATACGTCTCCACACAAGCACAAACATAAGTGGAGGGACAGCAAAATCATTCGTCCAGACAGACGTGTTTATAGAAGGTATTACCATATTTACACATACAGACACAGAGAGAGACACACAAACACTCACATTTCCATGCCTTCAGCGAGCTAGACACAACATCCAGCCCCCAATCATGGCGACGAAAAAGTGGGTAGAACCCCCATGGCTCATAACTGACAAAAAAAAATCATCAGTAACATATGTTCCAGGCACCATACTCTTCACATCAACATCATCTCATTTATTTCACACTACAGACCTCACTACCATCCAGTATCATGTGTGCTAGGTACAAAACTGTTCACAATCAGCACCAACACGTCTATCCCACACCTAAGCTTTTTCTGCCATTCAGTAACATGTGCCCCCCCATGTACCACGAGTATCAGTACGCACATGGTCATCGGACAAATATCATAACTCCCATACTCATACTAGGTCTCACACACAAACATAACTGACCAAAAAACCATCAGACAGACGTTAGAGTGTGTGCAATGGATGACATGTCCCGCCTGGGCAGGTTCACCCAAAATTAGTCTTTGATGAGCTGCTATTAACAAATGACTTTTGGCCAAACATTGCCAAGAGCTTAGTTCCAGCCACCAGCTATACTGATGGCACATTAAAAATCAAGTATGTGTGGTGTGCACTGAGATGTATTGTAAAGACATGCTATCATCTGCCTATCATGTAACACCTTAGTGTGGGCGTCGTGTGGCGGGTCCCTTTCCTGCAGTTACTTGTATGTATGTGGTAACTTATGAAATTGTGGTATATGTGTGTGTACGTGTTCCTGTGTGGTTATGTGTGTAATTATGGTGGTAGGAGTCTACTTGAGATGTTTCCATCAGTGGCCTCCTATGTAGATGTAATCATTTGGGTATGATGAGCACCGAGGTTTGTGGCAATGAAATGAAATATTTCGCACATCCTGTAGCTATTCAGTCTGGACCTAGGGTGTTCAGTCCTTTTCCTCCAGTTACGTGTGTGTGTGTGGTGATGTATGGTAACTGTGTGTATGCATGGACATGTGAGTGTGTGTCTTTCTATGTGGTTGTGTGTCTATCCCGATAGGATTCTACTCGACTTTGAGATTTCACAATGACTGGCTACCTATGTGTTGATGTAATTAATTGATAATGTGATAAGTACTGAGGTGTATGGCACAAACATGTCATCCATTGCACACACTCTAACGTCTGTCTGATGGTTTTTTTGGTCAGTTATGTTTGTGTGTGAGACCTAGTATGAGTATGGGAGTTATGATATTTGTCCGATGACCATGTGCGTACTGATACTCGTGGTACATGGGGGGGCACATGTTACTGAATGGCAGAAAAAGCTTAGGTGTGGGATAGACGTGTTGGTGCTGATGTGAACAGTTTTGTACCAAGCACACATGATACTGGATGGTAGTGAGGTCTGTAGTGTGAAATAAATGAGATGATGTTGATGTGAAGAGTATGGTGCCTGGAACATATGTTACTGATGATTTTTTTTGTCAGTTATGAGCCATGGGGTTCTACCCCACTTTTTCGTCGCCATGATTGGGGGCTGGATGTTGTGTCTAGCTCGCTGAAGGCATGGAAATGTGAGTGTTTGTGTGTCTCTCTCTGTGTCTGTATGTGTAAATATGGTAATACCTTCTATAAACACGTCTGTCTGGACGAATGATTTTGCTGTCCCTCCACTTATGTTTGTGCTTGTGTGGAGACGTATGGGTTTGTGGGTGAGACCTATTATGAATATGGTGGTTATGATATCCGTCTGATAGACAAGTGTCCATTGTAACTCATGGTACCTGGGTCACATGTTACTAAATGACAGAAAGGGTTGCGGTGTGGGAGAGATGTGGCTATGATTTGAAACTTCACACATCCTGTAACTCTTTAGTTAGATCTAGCATGTTCAGTCTCTTTCCTCCAGTTATGTGTGGTGATGAATGGAACTGTGTGAATGCATTGACATGTGTGTGTGTATGTGTGTCTTTCTATGATTTTTGGTCAGTCATGGGTGTTCTGTACCACTTTTTCGTTGCCACGATTGGGCTAGTTGTTGAGTCGAGATCGCTGTAGGCATGGAAATGTACGTGTGTATGCGTCTCTATCTCTGTGTGTTTTTTTTTGCGTAAATGTGGTGATACCTTCCTTTATCTCCTTTGTCTGGATGTATGATGTGCTGTTCCTGCACTGATGCTTGTGTGAGGTGACATATGGATTTGTGGGTGAGACCTAGTATGAATATGGGAGTTATGATATCTGTCTGATGACCAAGTGTCTACTGCTACTCGTGGTACATGGGGGGCACATGTTACTGAATGGCAGAAAAAGCTTAGGTGTGGGATAGACGTGTTGGTGCTGATGTGAACAGTTTTGTACCTAGCACACATGATACTGGATGGTAGTGAGATCTGTAGTGTGAAATAAATGAGATGATGTTGATGTGAAGAGTATGGTGCCTGGAACATATGTTACTGATGATTTTTTGGTCAGTTATGAGCCATGGGGGTTCTACCCCACTTTTTCGTCGCCATGATTGGGGGCTGGATGTTGTGTCTAGCTCGCTGAAGGCATGGAAATGTGAGTGTTTGTACGTCTCTCTCTGTGTCTGTATGTGTAAATATGGTAATACCTTCTATAAACACGTCTGTCTGAACGAATGATTTTGCTGTCCCTCCACTTATGTTTGTTTGTGCTAGTGTATTGAGATGTATGGATTTGTGGGTGAGATCTGATAGTCAAGTGTCTATTGCAACTCATGGTACTTGCGTCACTTTTTTACTGAATGGTAGAAAGGGTTGCGGTGTGGAGAGACGTGTTGATGGTAAATATAATCAACTGGGGCGCGATGAACACTATTTATGGTGAAAATATGTCATCTTTTGCGCATCTTCTATCTCGCCAGGCTGATGATATGTAAGGAGACTTCTGTTTTTCAGCCAGGTCATGAGGCAAGAGAGTACTACACCACTTTTTTGTTTCCATAATTGGTACCGGTAGTTGTGTACTCTTGGACATGTGTATCTGCGTCTCTCTTTGGGCATGTAAGCGTAAGTAACTCGTCTGTCTGATGATTTTTGTAACGATAGTTCTGTCCAGTTAATCAGTTGTAACGACAATTCTGCCCCCCCCACTTCATCGTTTTCCGTGATGCTTGCTGTTAGTTCTGTCAACCTCGCTGTATGCATGTACAAGTGTGTGCGTGTGTCATTCCTCTGTGGATTTGAGTCTAAAATATATGGTTATAGAATTATCAACGTGTGCTTCTAACCATTGTTTTCAGGGCTTAGGCAATCTCCCATTTCGATGTGCTATTTACAGTTTACTGCCGTTTGTGTTGGCATGTGAATTTTGATTCTCACTACATAAAAATCATTTAACAGAGAGGGGTGATGTACCAGAGAAGCGAAGGACTTGGGTACAAACCCACAGTCAGACCATTGCTTGTGTGGTGTAGTATGGAGTCCACATTTTTTGTACATCAAATGCAAGGTGCAAAGGAGGGCAGTTAGATTTATCTGTGTAAAATATTCAGTAAGTGACATAATAAAGGAGCTGGGGCTGGGATGTCATTGGAAGATAGGAAGAGTGTTGAGTGGCTGTAGGTGGCGTATAATGCTGTTAGAATGGATATTGGTGGAATAATTCTGAGTGGTGTATGAAGCCTAAGTTGACCATGACCACAATCTCGCACTAGACTTTAGGTGATGAGGCCTGAGTGGATAAAATATCTAAACCCACTTTGACCTAACAATTTACGACAGTTCAAATGTGAGCACTATCTTAGGCGTAATAGAACCTATGGTGACGTTTTGGATACTTGTCGATGTGTGGGGATCTTCTATAAAATTGTGGGTTATGATGTCTGTTTGATGACCAAGAAACTATCAGTGAGCTAAGAGCATTATGGTAACTTTATCGTGGTTACTTGAACAAAGCATGCAATTACAAACAAATGTCAGACTTGGTCCTGAATCCGAAGGTTGGCGTTAGATGGGAACATTTTAAGCCGAATGGAGAACTCCCCTGGGTCCTGATTTATTGAAAAATAATTTCCCTGAAAACTGTAGTAGAACCACCTTAAATGAACATTTTGATACCTGGCTACTGATTAGCAGAAGACTTTGCAAATTTTGAATTTTTGGTTTACTTTAACGCACGAACAGAAGGTAACCCTGTCTGTAACTGATCAGGGGTTGGATTGGGAATCATTGGAAAACAGAAGGTGGTTTGAGGAAGTGCTGTGGGTATGTTGGCGATGAGGCTAGGGGTGGATCTTGGTGAAAGAATTAGGAATAGAATATCAGTAGAAGCTGGCACTGGATTTCTTCTATAAGGGAGTATCTCCACCTTGGTCACAGGCGATGGTCTCAGGCATGTTCAGTGCTTAGCACTGCCTTAGCGTGACTCGATTTTATCACATAGGACTGGCGTACTTCGATTCGACAGGGGTGAAATTAGTAAGATTAACAGACGTATTTCGTCCCCCTGATTTATTGAAAAATAATTTCCTGGAAAAGGGGAGAATTTCCCTGAGAAACTGTAGTAGAACCACCTTAAATGAACATTTTGGTACCTGGCTACTGATTAGCAGAAGACTTTGCGAAAGCACTGCCTTAGCGTGACTCGATTTTTATCACATAGGACTGGCGTACTTCGATTCGACAGGGGTGAAATTAGTAAGATTAACAGACGTATTTCGTTCCTGGAACATACGTGCTGTGCTGTAAAATACAGTTAAAGGTGGGTGTATATCTCTCTGTTTCTAGTCAATCACTGATGTGTCACAAGGGATTTATTGGAATTATAGACAAAATACAGCTAAGGACACTCAATTTGTGATTGCTTACGAAAGCATAACAGAATTGATACATAGATTGGTCTGGATAGACAGACGACAAAGATTTGACCTTGGTGGCAACAATTACGAGTGCAATGAAATATTTTATACCAATTGTGGTATTGCTATACTTTATCACAATAATTTCATTTTTTTTTTACTTTTAAACGTCTCTCTAACAACGTGGTCTTTAGAGACGGGGAAAGGATGGGGAGCAAGGAATGGGAAGGAATTCGGCCATGTCCTTTTGAAGGAAGCATCCCGGCATTCACAAACTGGATTTCACATCTGCAACATTGCATTAGGCAATGATATTCATGTGAATATAATTTAGTGGGCATATTTCAGATAAAATAGGTAGGAAAGTTAATGCCATAGCAATAGGATAGAAATGCACAAAGTTCATCGAGGTTGTAGACACATACATTAGGAAATCACTTCTTTGAGTTTAAAACATTAGTTGGATTCTCGCTTTGTTTCATTGCATATAATTTAATAAATTAAAATAATGGCAGTGTGACAGAAATTCCCGAGTTATCATTAACGATTAATTATATTGGAATCCCACCGTACTGACCCTTATTTCCTCTTGTTATTCGCACAGAGTTATTTTTTGTGCAAAGCACCCTCTGCCAATTTCGAATATCAGAACTGAATTGTATAGACGTGAATTTGACCTATGCCAAGACATTCCATGGTTCATTATCACGTTTTAAACGTAAAAGTTACACTTTCACATGATCTATTTTTTTAATTAAATACAAAGACTCAAGCAGTTTTTCTGTTCACCCAGAATGAAAACAAAATTTTCGATTTTCGTTTTGAAAACACGAGTGATTGGGCTACCATAAATGTTTCCTAGATTTGTACTACGAAAACTGACATATAATAATTATTCTCATCTCGTAATAATTTCTTCTTGAACCGAGTGAATGCTGAAATATTTCTATGTATCCCGCTGGGGCGGTTTTGCAGTGCAATGAGCATATGGCGCAACCTGAATTCCTTATCGATAGCAGGACACCTGAACAAATGCATACGAAATTCGCTGCAAGCCTGAGACTGTACAAAATTCTGCAATCATACGAACGCTGTGTTGGACGCCCTAGAAACGGGATACTATGCACATCGGCAGTCGATTTTTTTTTAACGTCTCTCTAACAACGTGGTCTTTAGAGACGGGAAAGGAATGGGAATGAATTCGGTCATGGTCTTTTGAAGGAAGCATCCCACCATTCACCTGGAGTGATTTTGGGAAACCATGGATGCCTGGATGGGGATTCGAACCTCCGTCCTCCCGAATGCGAGGCAAGAACGCGGCAGTCGCCCTGCATGCCGCGCCAAATATCGGAAACCGGGATACTTTGCACCTTGGCAGTCGATTTTTTTTTTAAATGTCTCTCTAACAACGTGGTCTTTAGAGACGGGAAAGGAATGGGAATGAATTCGGTGTAGCATCCCGGCATTTACCTGGAGTGATTTGGGGAAACCATGGATGCCTGGATGGGGATTCCCTTTATACCTCGTCCGCCATCTTCTTTTAGCTATGAAACACATCAAACACGTGCACTTCTAATAGGAAGAGGGTCCGGCACATAATGGAGACCATCATACTCGATTTCCCGATTAATAGATTATATTATCGTCCATTTTCTACCTACACCAATGGGTCCGTTCAAAACGCGTGAAGATAGAACTTTAACAATATTTAAGGTGCTCGGTAAAGGTGCATATGGTAGAGAAATTTCCTCGTCAGCCGACGCGAAGAGTACATATTTCGTCACGCTTAATGGATATCAAACATAAATAACTTTCTGTATGTGTGTTGAAACATTTCGCAACGGCTAATGGAGAGCAGACCAGAGCAGTGACAAATATTTGTAGGTTTCACCGAGACCAAAATGATGCATGGCACGCCACCTACCAGTCACCCAAAGAACTAACGGGGGCTGCCATCTAGCCGCCACCAAATGAACTAACGGTCCAGCGCCCTCAGGAGATGCCGCCATCTGTGCGGCCGGTCGAGGAACTAACGGCCCCGCTATCTTGGTCGGCCGGTCCGCCATCTTGGCCGGCCAAAGAACTAACGGGGGCGGCCAACTTGTGACGTCACGGGTTTTCCCGGTTTCTGGCTTGCTCTCTTATTACAACACTACTAGATAGGACAAAATAATCGTTGACGACCAATCGCTAGAAAAGATTTCACGCTTCAACTATCTGGGTTGCAACGTAACTTATGACCAGGATTATGATTTACATCACACTTTACACAGACCTCAAGACATATGTGGCACCATACATACCACACTGAAAAATAAATCTAGGAAAAATACTATGCTAAACATTTACAACACAATTGAACCAGTATACTGTTGTTTGGCTGTAAAAACTTGATTCCGTCGCGCAGAGATAAATCTTGAATAAAGCAGTTGAAATGGGGTTACTGCGGAAAGTCAAATGATGCACTAAACGAGACAGAATAAGAAACGAAGAAATTTAACTAGACCTAAAATAAATGACAAATTCCAACAGTCTAAACAACAGCTGAGAGGCCATCTGGAAAGAGTGGACATTGAAAGACTTACTAAACAAGATGCATCTTACAAACCAAAAAGAGAAAAAGATGGGACGACCAAAAGAATATATGAAGTATGAAGCTGGATCAGGCTGCTGCCTAATCCATGAATTACAGAAGAAGAAGAAGAAGAATAATTCGATTCACAGCCGTGTGTTGATCAGTGGGTTCCCTCTACCCTTATTAAGGCCCCTTCAATTTCTTCCAGTTTCTTACAACTCATGAGAAAAACCAATGTTTTTATAATTCTATGGATCTAAGTTTTTCATCTTTACGAATAGGAAATCACTAGGCATTAACGATTTCTCACGTGCTCTTATAATAAGTTGACGATTTGATTGGAGGGATGTTAGCATTGCTGCTTCTGGTTAGTCCTTTTAGAATTTACATACATTGGCGAAAGGACAAGTCCGACAAACAGATTCAAAAAGGTTTTTTTGGTTTAAAAGCATCAACGTAGGAAAATTATTGTGCCGGGGATCATTGTTTACTCCTCGCGTTCCACAGAACGGACAAGAAATTAGCCTTAACATACTCCAGAGAAACTGTCGTAGGATGATTATTGCATTTAATAAGTACCAATGTGTATTAGCACTTCGCACTATGTCGGAGTACTGTTGAATGGTAACTTGTATTCTGTTGTCCTTCGTCTGTAAGTCCAATCACATATGTTAGATTGAACAGAAACATGTCCCAATAAGGGACCGAGGTTGGTGGTGTTACGGTTAGCGTTCTGGCCTCGCATTCGGGAGGACGCCGTTTCGAATCCACGTCCGGGCATACAGATTTGGGTTTTCCATGGTTTCCCAAATCACTCCAGGCAAATACCGGGATGCTTCCTTCAAAAAGGCCGTGGCCGAATTCCTTGCCCTCCATCCTTTCCCGTTTCTAAAGACCTCGCTGTTAAGAGACGTTAAGCAGTAAGAAAAAAAAAAAAAAAAAAAATCCAATGAGTGGGTGTGGTTTCTTGTAAATGAAAGATTCTCCTTTTTGTCTAGTAGGACTAATTTATCGATAATTTTATCCCTTGAACCACCGGTGACTAGTTAATAGGATGGTAGCAGAACAGACTAGAAGTGAATAAACTGAAACAATCTAGCACAAGAGAAAAATTTGCAGAAAATGGTAGACTTAGGTCTAAGAATTAACTGTGAAAGGAGCTCAACCGAGGACGAATGGAATGCATTAAAGACCGAAATAATGAAAGCTGGCAAAGAAACATTAGGCTTTAGGGAACAAGCTGCCCGAAAACCTTGGATCACAGAAGAAATTTTGGAGCTGATGAATCAGAGAAGAAGGTACAAACATGCTCAGGATGAAGCAGGAAGAGAGCAGTACAGGCAATTTAGAAATCAAATAAATAGGAAATGCAAAATAGCAAAAGAAAAATGGCTACAAGAAAAGTGTGAAGAAGTAGAAAAGGAAATGGTCGTAGGAAAAGTAGATGTTGCATATAGAAAGATCAAACAGAATTTTGGAGAAATGAAGAAAAGAGGTATGAACATTAAAACTGCCGAAGGGAAACCTCTTTTAAGCTCAGAAGATAGAGCTAACCGATGGAAGGAATACATTGAGAAACTGTATGATGGGGACGACTTGAACAATAGTGTATTGGAAAAGGAAGGCGATATCGACATTGATGACTTAGGAGATCCTGTTTTGAGGACAGAATTTAATAGAGCTCTGAATGACTTGAAAGCAAATAAGGCAGTTGGAATTGATGAGATCCCTGCAGAACTTCTTAAATCTCTAGGAGAGGAAGGAATCGAAAGATTATTCAAGCTGATATCAAAAAGTTATGAAACAGGAGAAATTCCTACTGATTTTAATAAAAATATCATCTTCACACTTCCAAAGAAAGCACAAGCCGACAAATGTGAGAATTATCGCACCATTAGTCTAACATCACATGCTTCAAAATTACTGACCAGAATAATATACAGAAGGATGGAAAGGGGAGTAGAAGAGATAGTAGGTGAAGATCAGTTTGGGTTTAGGAAAAATCGCGGTACAAGGGAAGCAATTCTGTCTTTAAGATTAATACTTGAAGGGCGGATCAAGAAAAGCAAAGATACTTTTATGGCATTTGTTGATTTAGAAAAGGCTTTTGATAATGTTAGGTGGGACAAGATGTTCAAAATTTTAAAGAAGTCAGCCCTAAAGTATCGTGATAGAAGAATACTCTATAAACTATATAAGAATCAAGTGGCTGTAATAAAAGTAGAGAATCAGGAGAGACATGCATCAGTTATAAAGGGTGTGAGACAAGGTTGTAGTCTATCCCCGTTAATATTCAACTTGTATGTAGAAGAAGCAATGAAGAAAGTCAAAGAAAAATTTCCATGTGGCATAAGTTTTCAGGGAGAAAAAATCAGTATGCTACGATTTGCTGACGACATTGTCTTATTAGCAGAGAGGGCTGAGGATATTGAGAAGTTATTGAATGGCATGAACAAAATACTGAAGGAAGACTTTGGACTGAATATAAATCAAAGTAAAACAAAAGTGATGAAATGTAGCAGAAATGATACCAATACTAGCAGATTAAGTATAAAAATAGGATCTGATGCAATAAGGAGAAGTGAGTGAGTTCTGTTACTTGGGAAGCAAAATTACAACCGATGGCCGAAGCAGGAATGATGTTAAAAGCAGAATAGCACTAGCAAAAAGAGCCTTCATGAAAAAGAGAAACCTTTTAGTTTCAAATATTGATATAGGAATTAGAAAGAACTTCTTAAAACTCTATGTGTGGAGCACAGCACTTTACGGTAGCGAAACATGGACTTTAGGAATACCAGAAAGAAAGAAACTTGAAGCATTTGAAATGTGGTGCTACAGAAGAATGCTGAAAATTAGGTGGACAGACAAAGTAAGAAATGAAAGAGTTTTGGAAATGATGGGTGAGAAAAGAAGTTTATGGAAGAAGCTTACGGAAAGAAGAGACAGTCTGGTAGGTCATATTTTGAGACATGCTGGATTGGTTAATTTGTTAGTGGAGGGAACAGTTGAAGGTAAGAACTGTAGAGGTAGACAGAGATTAGAATATATGAAGCAGATAATTGAGGACGTGGGTTGTAACGGGTATGTAGAAATGAAGAGGTTAGCACAGGATAGGAAGGGATGGAGGATTGCATCAAACCAGTCTAAAGACAGCAAAAAAAAAAAAAAAAAAAAAAAAAAAAAAAAAAAAAAAAAAGTTCTTTTAAGGAATGAAAACCGAGGTTCGACTTGCATAAACTACTGATCAGTTAAGATACCTACGGCGATCTAGCGTCGTAGTCACTTTTCACACATTCTTCTGGAACTGGTGGCTTCACCTTATGGTACTCATTATTTAAATGTGTTGATTGTCCGCTATTCATATGATACTGATAACCAGCGTGTTAAACGTGCACTGTGTGACGCATCTAACTGTTGACCACTGACTGCTCGTAAGGGAGTGTCCATAAACTACGTGGCTCGTCCGGGGGGGGGGGGAGCCGGCGTTGGTTGGTTGGCTACGCTGGGCTACGTGGGGGGGGGGGGGGGGGGAGGTTCCGAGCCAGGCCACGTAGCTTTTCATTCATATTATTTGTCACAGTTAAAATGTGATAAAGAACACTCAACAGCATGTAAATATTTATTTCCGTCATTTAATTGTCTGCATATGTAATTTTCGATAGTCTGACAGGAGAAAACAGTAAAAAATGTCTTCTGGAATCAATAGTGCTAAAAGCTGCGTGCTACGGGGGGGGGGGGGGGGTTAAAGACAATAGCCACGTCGGGCTACGTGGGGGGAAGGGTGGTTTACAAGAGGCCAAAATGGAGCTACGTGGTTTATGGACGCTGCCTAACTGACCACCCCTCCCTCCGAGTGCCAGTGCAGTAGTTATCTGTGGTTGTTTCCAGCCGGTGATTTTTGATAATACATGCAGCTTTGGTGGGATCTCTCCATCGGTGAAAAAAAGCACTGATTCCCTTCGAGCCTGGCCAGTTGGGTTTGCTTGCTCATTTCAGAGGGATGTAGCAGATGGCTGACCGCGGGATATAACATTGATTGGTTTCCTTGACATCGATGTTAGACAAGAACGGTTACATTAACACAATTCACGTAACTGATCTCAGAAAACCAAGTTACTTTGCAAGATCCGGAAGCGAATCTTACTGCCATACACGGATAAAATAAAAAAAAGTTTAACAAATATAGTTACCAAGAATGAGAATGTAAATAGTATTTGTGTCAGTTTCTCTACTGTCCAGCAAAAATTCTGTTAGTTTTGAATTATTTGATCTGTTTTCAGCCA
Organism: Vandiemenella viatica; assembly: GCA_031002005.1. NCBI lineage: Eukaryota > Metazoa > Arthropoda > Insecta > Orthoptera > Morabidae > Vandiemenella > Vandiemenella viatica. The sequence goes on along the minus strand of JARYHS010001779.1, from coordinate 17,908 downwards.
GAGGAGTTCAATGGCAAAGCAGTTCTTGGAAACCTTTGGAAGCTTCTAGAAGAAAAAATGAATTTCACGTAAGTATTAAAGTAATATCGAAAATACACCAAATGGAAAATGTTCCTGTATAGATATAGTTTTTAATTTCTGCCGAATATTTTCTACAATCCTGAGCTAACGTCCTATCAATATTCTAGTGAGCTGTTCAGCGATACGAGGCTGTGGTATAGAGCCCAGGCTGGCTGTTATGTTCGCAGGACTGCCTTGAATGAGGACGAGACCCGGGCGTGGGGACAGAATGATGGTTACCAGTGGACGGGACTTATCGGCCGTGTGCAGCGAAACGAGGTAGACGTGGGTCTCAGCACAGCAATAGTGACGTCAGATCGGCAGCTAGCGGTCGACTTCTCTTTACCGATTTTCTATACCAGGTGATTCTTCTTGTTTGATATGTTTCTCTTAATCTCTCGTTGCAGAGTAATGCGACCTGTAGAGTCTGGTTGATTACATGTTTAATAATTTACCGATATACACGTTTCAAATCTACGCGTTATCGATAGATATAAAGTTAATGACGTATACTACTGGAAGGAAGGGAGTTTATCCGTTTTTCTCGGAACCTTTGCTGCAATCAGTCTCTCCACTGCTTTGATACAGTTCTCCATCTCTTCTTAACTTTGAGCTTAACTCATCATTTTAACATACCACCTATAACCTACGTCCTCAATTATCAGCTTCGTACATCCTAATTTTTGTCTTCCTCTCCACTATTTTTACTTCCATTGTCCCCTCACCATTCTGTCTCTTCTTACGGTGAGACTGTTCCAGAAAATGGAACACTCGTCGTTCCTCCGCCCTTCTTTCAGCAGACAGTTAACATTCAGTGGATGACTCCCGGGAATCGTTCAGTCACCAGAGCCTCGTTCTTGCTGACAGGGTGCAGCACGTGTAGGAGTTGGTGACATTTGGTTGGAAGAGACTAATATAGTATTTCTCGAACCATTATGCCCCTTCCTAACATCAGCGAACAAAAGTACAGAAAACAGCGCATTATGACGCCTCCTTAATAACACATTCAGTCAAATTGTTGATTTAGCTCATGTGAATAAATAAAAAAATCAGTGGATCAGATTAGTAGATGCATGCTCAGAGAAACATGTTACAAACTTCAAGAACACAATTGCCAATAGTTTAGCTGAGTAGTCAACACTAGGTATTACCCGCGACTTCGTTTGTATGGATTTAGAATCCACCGATAGATATTTTACTAGTTCGCCTTGAACTTGCTACATAATTTTTTCATTTATTTGTCCAACAGTTTTGTTAGTCGGTGATAAAATTGCTCTTTCACACAACTATTCTTTACTCCCCATATTAGTTTGTAGTTCAGGTTAAACTTTCGTCAGAAGTTCATCTTAGTGATTGAACTAACTTTTTCACATGCTACTATAACATAACAGCCTTTAAACATGCATTTATTTGATCTTTTGGTGTACCTTTTCATATGGGATGTAGGACGTCTAAAATAGCGAGCTAGCACTACAACCATTCCTGCGATCATACTTTGATTGCTACTCATATCTTTCATGTTCCGATTTAGTGCTTCAACGGCTCTTTAAGCGCAAAATATCATGAGATATATCATTCTTGTACTTTTCCCATATTTGTTGAGGGATTGAAAGCCCGTAAGATGCTATTAATTCAGCAAAAAACTCTCTCCGTTTAGAGGCTGATCTATATTGTATAGCCTCTTTCAAAGCGGCCTCCCAATGAATGTGGTTCTCTAGTAATCCTTTTGTTTACATACCTCTCTGAAGTTGACATTTCAGATCATACACAAACTGACTGCGAGAGAAACGAAACCGGAGCGGCCGTTATAACATTACAGAGATTTACACACGGTATCCGTCTGTCTGTTACTGTTTGGTTAGCTTTACAAATTACATGAAAAAAAGTATCTCGTGTCCTTTCTAATGATACTCAGTATTTCCATGTGAAATTACATTATTCGGATAAGATGTTTAGTCATGAAAATGTAACAAACAAACAGAAAGACAGAGTTACTTTCGCATTTATAATATTAGTGCAGATGACCAGCATATGTCACTTTCTGTCTATGAACTATGAGAAATTTGATCTGTGAATTGTGTGTTAATCTGTTTATAAAATGTGGAGTTTTTGAGGTGCGATGCTGGTACAGTCCCAACATTCACCATGTTATAACGGTAGAGAGCTTGGTGAATGAGCGGAACGCTCTTCACTTCCAGCTAACCCTGGATCAAGGTTGACATTCATTTGTCTCAGTCTACGAGTACATGCTACACTAGATGCCACATCTTACTTTGCCAGGAAAAAAATAATGCCCAAATCTTTTGGGACATATCTCGTAGCTCTATACACCAACAAACAGTCATATGTTTTATTAGGCACTTCTAAAGTGTTGCAGCTCTTACAGTACTCCTAGACCAAATAGTTAAGAATTCTACAAGCTAGTACCTATCCTTACCAGGCAGCAAAAGGACCTACGCATTTAAAGAAGAGCAAATTCGCCTCGTATTCGGAGAGTCTATTATATAATTAAAAAGATTTGTTACAGCTTCTATCCTTTGTTAATTAATGGCGCTTATGCTGTCAACAAATGAACACAGAAAAATGAAAGTGTGAAATTATAATAGCCATAATCAGTCCTAATAGTGCGAAATTAATTGAGTAAAACTACTGTGAAAATCTAGACTTCGAAACCGATTGTTGTAACTATAAACGAGCAGTAAGTAAATACTCTCGTAATTATTACCAATATATACCATTTCCTATGGGGCACCGAACATGAACCAAAAAAAAAAAAAAAAAAAAAAAGGACGAAAATCGTATGCCATCAAAAACGCATTTTTAGATAGAAGGGAGAAATTGTAATAACAGCGAAATCATTTCTTCGGAAAATTTTTTCACTATACATAGTGTTCTCCTTTAAGCTTTCTCACTCAATTAGAATTTCTCATTTTCCAAGAGCGCTAGAAAAAATCATAACAGGAACACTTTCATTATCATCATCAGTACAGTCATGACATTAATAACAACCAGTAAAAGTCTATAGTTTCTTGACTTTCGTGGTTTACTTCCATAACTTGATTCGTTCTGCAATTAAACACTTCAACATATCAATTTTTTTCAGCTTTTGATTCACTTTTTTTTCGTGTAGCCCTACAGCTAAGCAGCATAACTTCTTTGCTAGTGAAATCAAATAGCTGAATTTATTGTTCAATATAAAGTCTCTTTCTAATTCATCAGTTTCTTCTGTGCCTTCATCAAATTGTTTGGCAGGAAATTTTATAACTTTAATTTGTACATTTTCTTTCCATTAGCCTTGTGCATTACATGTCGATTAATTTCTCCTTGTAAGTGTCCAGAAATATCTCATCGTATGCAAAACGTTTTATGATCTGCTAACAGATAGACTAATTATATAATGTAGGTCCACCTTCCAACTTCACGTTGAACTACTCAACTCAAGTATATGAGTAACCTGGAGGGTAAAATACACATAAGTTTGTTTTCATATCCAGCAAACCAAAAATTCTGAACCTGCTCTCACTTCAGAGGCTGAAATGAATACGGCATGAAATTTCTAAGCATTAAAATGTGTTCGGTTATACAAAGAAACAAATCTTGATTATAAATTATGATGTTTTAATTAGTATGAATGTGAACAATTTAATTAATGACCAGATTTTGATTTGAAAATTACTTGATGGGATTTTTGTGAAAATTCAAGGTTAGGGAGGGTGCACAAACTACGTGGCTCGGTCCAGCCAGGGGGGGGGGGGTTGGCTGGAAGGCTACGCTGGGCTACGTGGGGGAAGGGAGGGTTCCGAGCTAGGCCACGTAGCTTTCCTTTCATAACATTTTTCACAGTTAAAATGAGGAACAGAACTCAAAACAGCATGTGAATATTTATTTCCCTCAGTCAATTATCTCCGTATGTAATTTACAATGGGGTGTAAGGGTTTGGGAGAGACTATACTAGTCTTTTCCAACCAAATGTCAACCTCTCCTTCACGTGGTGCACCCTGTTTGCACGGACGAGGCTCTGGCGACTGAAAGATTCCCGTTATAAGGAGTCACCCACTGCTTGCCAACGGCCTCCGAAAGGAGGGCGGAAGAGCGGGGAGCGGTTCAGGGCACCCTCTTGCCCTTGGGGTTGGAAACGGCCCCTAAAGGCGGATGAATCAGAAATGATCAACGGCATGGGGATGCAGAAGGCAACGGGAAACCACTGCATTAAAGACCCAAAGGGTATCCCGAGGACATGTAATCCTCTCAAATTACATATATCATGATGGCTTCTTCCTGGGTAAAATATTCCGGAGGTAAAATAGTCCCCCAATCGGATCTCCGGGTGGGGACTGCTCAGGGAGGAGTCATCAGAATGGATAGAAACATTCTACGAGTCGGAGCGTGGAATGTTAGAAGTCTGAATAGGGCAGGTAGGTTAGAAAACTTAAAAAGGGAGATGGAACAACTTAAGTTAGATGTTGTTGGGATTAGTAAGATTAAATGGAAGGACGCACAGGATTTCTGGTCTGGGGAACACAGGATAATTAGCACACAAGCTGTCAATGGAGTCACTGGTGTAGGATTTTTAATGAACAAGAAAGTAGGGAAACGGGTGAGTTATTATGAACAATTTAGTGACAGGATTATTTTGATGAGGTTAGAAACTAAGCCCGTCCCAACCACATTAGTACAAGTATATATGCTGTAACGAGCCGCGCTGTCGCCACGTTACAAGGTGCATTTTTTATTATATATGTAATAATATAAGAGTAATTTACATAAATCTTGGGCGACCACGTGAATAGATTTTTGTTGTAATTTTATAAAGTACGCAAGATTCCAAGTGAGGACTGTAATAAAATGGTGAACTTATACAGTGTATCGTAGCAAAGCGAATATTAAAGAGTTATTGAGCTATGTAGGCTAGAAGCTAATCTTGGTGTTCCCGAGCCTTGGCGACAAAACGTCGCGGATTTGGGATTTGCCAGACCACACACCCTGCTCCCTGGGGATGGGCGGTCAACGACGTCACTCTCCTGGCGGGAAAAGCCTGCCGTCCGAAACCCGAATGTTCTCTCGCCCCGGCGAACTTAGCCGAATATGTCCGACCTCTGTTGGATTCTTTGGCCAAATCACATATCGAGGATATCACGTGACATTAGGTGCCGACCTGAAGGTCCAATCAAAATGAGCGTATAACTCAAAATCCTGGGAATTTTTGTTGTATGTGAGCTTCGAGACTACAAATGGGCGGAGCAAGAAGTTTCCTCGTGGACCGAAGAGCGAGGAGCTGGGATTCTAACTTCGATCGCACCAGTCTGAGGTTGACTTGGAAAGTTGACTTCTTTCGCTATCTGCAGCTTGCCTTGCTGGAGCGAGCGTATCACCGCAACACAGCCGGTAATGCGATGATGCGCATTGCCAGACCAGAGATGCCTATAGCCGACTTGTGAGATAATCTCACATATCGTGGGTCCGCTACACTCATCACAGACATCAGACGCAGAACTACAATGGTAATTGATTACGACCAAGCCATGTGATTGTGCATTCCGTGAAACAGAACCCGTAAGCGACTTTGAGAGGATAGGTCCATGTTCTCACTTTGTAATTGTAAAAACCCCTGAGCTAGCGGCATAATTTGCCAGAACTAGTTATTTTCGAATGATATATTGTTCATTCTGGCGCCCATGATTTTCTTGTTTAACTGTAAAGTCACAGTATTATGATACCTTTGTCTGAGGTCATCATAACTTGTATTTTTATTGTTCCAACTGTCATTATTTCTTGCATTTTTGATTCTGAGATATTTAAAAGTAAATATACAGTTGTTTGCTTGCTCATGACGGCTAATTGTAACTCTGAGCGTTGCTTTTATGATTTTGCCAATTTGTGTTAATGTTAACGATAAATTCGCTCAGACTTGTAATCGCCAGTGATAAGAAAATAAATGTCATATTGTGACAATTTTTCCTAAAATCCAACTAACATCGAGATTCTTGCAAAATTAAATAATTTTCACTCCTTCATAAAAATTAAAATTAAAAATCCACAATTATTAATCATAAAGGTATGAAATATAATTGTAACGTGGTTGGCCCACCAAGGCACCCACCACATAATGTCGCCCAACGCTGGTGCCAGATGAGACATTACTTCTTAATGTCTGCGAACTTGGTGGCACTAATTCAAATTAATACAATTTGGAGCCCAAATTCAGAAAGTTTCATGGAATGTTGCACATGGTTTTTGGCTGTTTTATTATTCTTGTAGTCAATAGATATTCATACAAGATTTTATTTTGATGTTTCACTCGTATTTTAATGCATAAAGTTCATTTTGTTTCAATGCATAAAATTTATTTTGTTACAACGCATAAAAAGAAGTTCATTTGTGTATTTCAATTGAGATGCAATACACTTTGTATTATAACAATTTTGTGATCAGTTTAAAATTTTTAAATGAGTAACTTCAGTGTTGATTTCTTAATGCATGGTAGCTGCTAAGAAAATTAAAGACACGAATGTTTTGCCCATGTGTTTGAAAGTAAGTCTGCTTTCATGGTGTTGTGTTGTTGCATGATTCATCGTTGCTTTTCTCTTGCTGTATTTTGGAGGGGTATATGTATTTGTGTGTATTGAAATTCGCGGTATTTTTGTTGCTAGTGAAGTTAGATTTCGTCATTGCACAATTGCGGTGTAAATTCATTGTTTGTGTGTTCATATGAAGCTACGATCTCGTACGATAAAAGATTTCGATATGGAAGATCAGTCTGATAGGCAAAAATCTCCCGAAATCATGAACGAGGTTCAGTTAACAGAATGCGGAATATTGGCTGCAGGGGAGGGGAACGTAAGTTCTGAAGTTCCGACCCACTCATATAGTTCGCAGTCTACTTTGTCGCCACAGGAAGATATGGAAAATTTTCCGTCACCTGTAGGTGAAATGACACAGAATACGCCCACACATTCAGAACAGACACAACAAATGGCCCAAATTCCTGTAGAGTCACCACCCCCATCATCACAAATGCTAAACATGTTGATGGCTGCAATAGAGCAATTGAGCCAGAAAAGTAGCCAGCAATCTCTGGAATCAAGGCAGCAATTTGATTCACAAAGGCAGCAATTTGATTCACATAGACAGGAATTAAACAAGCGTTTTGATTCACAAAAGGAGGAATTAAACAAGCGTTTTGATTCACAAAAGGAGGAATTAAACCAGCGTTTTGATTCACAAAAGGAGGAAAATAAGAGAAATTCGGATTTGCTTAAGCAGAGTTTTGATTCGCAAGCTGCGATATTAACAAACTTGGACGAAAAATTATCCATCTTACGTTCTGAGGTCACAAAAGAAATATCTGAATTCAAGTCTGAGATAACTAAAATTGTTTCTAAGCTGGAAAGGGACACAGAAGAAGTAAAAACTACCTGTGCTTCTTTGCAAACGGCCAACAAACAATTATCCAAAAGACTTGACGCTACCGAACTGTCCATTGAACAGATGCGAAACGAGAACGGCCAAAACCTAGGGCAAATTTCGGAATTTGTTCAAGAGGTCAAAGACCAAAGCGAACAAGACATCCGAAAACTTAGCTCAGAGATGACTGCCGTGGCAAGTTCAGTTGAGCTCGTTAAGACGGCACAAACCGAGTTGAAATTGTCACTGGACGAATTTCTGGAAGCCGAACGTAGTAATTTTAGTCCTCCACAAAATGCTCCGAATGCGGTGTTACAGACTGCGAGTGAGTCGGTTGTTAAAGTCACCACTCAACTCTTAGTCAGTGAAATTGTCAGTTTGTACGCAAAAATATCTGAAATCAAGAAACACAATTTCAGTTGTCTTGGATCCACAGTTAAGTGCAAACTGTCAGTAAAGCATAAGGCATTTGTAGGGCAGGAGAGGAAAGATGTACAGTACATGTCGTTCTTGAAAGTCAGACAAGAGGCGGCAAGTTTTCCAATCCTAGGAGAAATGCGAAATCAGTCTCAGAATTCAGAGCCTATCAACATCGCGTGGAGTTTTCTGTCCGTAACTTTGTATGGAACACTACACAATTTGTTCATCTCCTTGCGGTCAGAAAAGACGCAATTGTCAGCTGGACCAGTTAGCAAGTGGGGTCGGTCGGCGGACACTATACCTGTTCCAGGAATGTCATTAGCTGTCGGGCACAAACCGCCGAACGTCTGTAACCTTGTAAGCCCAAGGTTCTACGTCCTTCGAAATCCTGTTGAAAGCGGTAAAGACGAATATTCGCGACGCAGAATTATTTTCCAGAGGAAGATCCATGGACGTCTCAAATTCGTCTTGTAGGCATTGTTCAACAAGTTGTGTAGCATGCCAAATACGATGACGAAAAGGCTGACTATGAATTGACCGATTTGAATCATAAAAAAAAAAAAATTAAATGTACAGTACACATTCTTTTAGGTTAGACGCCTTACCGAAATTAATCATGCTTGAAAAACGCCGATGCCGGTTTCGCTAGTCTAAACCGTCTGTTTTGCTGGAAAGATTAGATAAACGGAAAATTAAAATTCCAGTTACCAAATTTGCACTTACAGTTAAAGCTACTTAGGATGTTTCCATAGTCGGAATTTGTAATGCTTATTTCGCTATTCCGAACTTTATATTTTGTCCACGTGAAATATTAATAGTCACTTTTGACTTTCACGCTGTTAATTGGACTTGATTTGATAAAAATCCTGAAATATTAAATGTTTTCCTGAGCCAGATAAATTAATACGCACTCCGCGGAAGAATGAAGCTCCATTAGCAAGCAATTTCTTGTCTTCGCAATCACAATGAATCTGACAGCGATACAAATATTGTGATATGCTTTCTAAGATGTATTTTGTGACATAAACGAAAAGGGTTTCAACATTTTGTGATGCATGAGTTCGATGTAACGTTTTACCTTAGGTAGTTGCATTATATCTTTTCTGAGCAGAAGTGTACAGCGAGCGTAATATCGCTTTGTCTGTGTTGATCGAAGATCGCAATGTTATCTGATCAACGTATTTTACTTCTTTGTTTTGTGTATCTATCAAGGGTAGCGATAGTGCCATAGATAATTCCCTGTAGAACACGAAACCTTGCCAGAAAGATTTGTTCAAATTGTATTAGTCATCACAGAAATTAGGAATCATAAATCGAAGGATTACAGATACACAGGATAGCTTTCACAATACCTTGCTGTTATTTTGCTAACGATAGAGCGAGGTCGAAGAGCAAAAAGTTAAAGGCGACTGCATTTATAAAGGCTAAAAAGGAAAAAAACTTTATTTACGGGATATATTCAATAATTCAGCTAACTTTGCAAGTTAAGGTAATTATATTTGATGCTAACTTCAATTGAAAAGGAATTTTGTATATGATAAATGCACAGATGGTGAAGACGTGAACAATAAGATTATTGGTGATATCGTCGTTTTTCCTGCTATATTTCTGGCCTTATTTGGTGGCCAGAGTGATCTCGAAGAATTGTTATATGTTGACGGACGGACGGACAAACCGAGATCGGGCCTCATAACGCCCGGAACTTAAAGCCATTCCATATATCGTAACGGTATCGATAAAGCAGCGGGAAATTTTTCTGTGCCCGTTCAGTCGAAAGACAAATATTTTGCTTCAGAAACAAAATTCTGGCGCATCAATGAAATCAGCTGGAGGAGTAGACAGACCAAGAATGTTGTGTAACCCAGTACCTGGTTGTCAGCTGAGCCCATTAGCAAGGCTAAGGGATCGCTAGCACAATGCGTCTTCCGAGAATTTTGTCAGGGAGCGCAGATGTTGGACTTAGGGTCATCACTGAGTGCCTAACGTTTCACGTCTCGCATCAGCGTTTTATCGCATTCAATAAATATGCGATGAGCGTGTATTCCGAAAGGAAACAAGAAGTCACGCCTCGTTCTAGCGGTATTTCGCGTACCCTACTGTAAATTGTATAGTATTCCGTAAATTAGATTAAAACTATTGTTGGACAGCATACATTTAGCTCAGAATTGTGTGCACTCAACGAAAATAATTTCAAGTTTATATTTGTGCTTTATATAGATTCATAGTATTCTGCTAGCGTGAAATCTCAAAATTGCTTTGTATTGGCAAACGGAAAACCTGAGATCGACCGTTCTATGCACAAAGCTTACGACCTTTTCATACAAGCTAAAGAAGCATAAGTGTATAAAAAAAATATTCGCTAACTGGGATGGATTTTCGGCTTAAAACGTGGAGTAGACGGACATGTTAAGAGGTTATAATAACTCCTAAATAAAGAGAAATATTATTCTTTGAATGTCGAGATAATCTCGAGTCATCAATAGACCATTGTGAAGGAATCGTAATTACTGAGGAATGATAGTTACGCTATTCATTATCCTTTCAATTTTATGTGCGAATGGTATTTTGGGTCCGCTTGTATGCCAAAGATGCTACAGCGACTTTGGTTGACGATGATGAAAGTTCACGTCAAACCGCATAATGTGTATAATGTCTCATATGGGAATGGTAAATTTTATAGAAATTCCATTACATATACCCATGAGCAAATACAGTTTCCTTTCGCCATGAAATTCGCAATCACTTCACAGACGGTATATTAAAGTTAGAGATGTCGACCAATGAAAGACTAATTAGGAGACCACCTAACATTCAACGAGTAAGGTTCATAATTTACGTAACAAACAAAACATGTACTTACATCGTTCATTCCACACCACGTTGAATTATAAGTAAATGCCGCGTCATTAAAATCTAAGATTACAGTTAGTGATATTTGACCATGAACACGCACATCTTCTCTGAAATGCTTTGAATTAACCGTCGGTCATGACGAAAATCACGTCACCGAATCCGACTAAACTATTCCGTTGTTTTGAGATTAAACCGCGCAATGTAATGAGATATTTTACGCTCACCTCTAGCATCTTTATGGATGTTTGTTGAGGCAGAATTATTTTTATGCACATGAGTAAAACATCACGCTAAATTGTAAATACAATGTATAGTTCAACCACTTTCTGCATAAGTGTTCTGACAATGTTTTGTTTTATTAATGTGTTTCATTTTAGTGATTTAATGATAAGATTTGATACAAGATATTTTCAAGATTATTATTTTTAAACATGTATGTAAATAATTTTTTTCATGTATATTTTAGTATTGTGTTTAATATAACTTTGTATTTGGGAAGGCTACCTGAATTCACGTGCTTCTGTTTGTAAAGAATTGTAAGACGGCCAAAAGGACATATGCTCCCGTTATATATTCACCTTACAAGGCAGGAATACCGATGGTTATTGGAATCACATTTAAAATTAATGTAATTATAAAAATGCTTAAGTTTTTGTTGAGTCACAATGGAGATAGAATTAGGTAGTTAAAAATAAAATTATTGTACCATAATTTCATTTTTCACCAACGGCCGGCCATATTGTAACGAGCCGCGCTGTCGCCACGTTACAAGGTGCATTTTTATTATATATGTAATAATATAAGAGTAATTTACATAAATCTTGGGCGACCACGTGAATAGATTTTTGTTGTAATTTTATAAAGTACGCAAGATTCCAAGTGAGGACTGTAATGAAATGGTGAACTTATACAGTGTATCGTAGCAAAGCGAATATTAAAAGAGTTATTGAGCTATGTAGGCTAGAAGCTAATCTTGGTCTTTCCGAGCCATGGCGACAGGACGTCGCGGATTTGGGATTTTGCCAGACCACACACACTGCTCCCTGGGGATGGGTCACTCACCGAGCGGGAAAAGCCTGCCGTCCGAAACCCGAATGTTCTCTCGCCCGGCGAACTTAGCCGAATATGTCCGACCTCTGTTGGATTCTTTGGCCAAATCACATATCGAGGATATCACGTGACATTAGGTGCCGACCTGAAGGTCCAATCAAAATGAGCGTATAACTCAAAATCCTGGGAATTTTTGTTGTATGTGAGCTTCGAGACTACAAATGGGCGGAGCAAGAAGTTTCCTCGTGGACCGAAGAGCGAGGAGCGGACATTCTAACTTCGATCGCACCAGTCTGAGGTTGACTTGGAAAGTTGACTTCTTTCGCTAACCGCAGCTTGCCTTGCTGGAGCAAGGTATCACCGCAACACAGCCGGTAATGCGATGATGCGCATTGCCAGACCAGAGATGCCTATAGCCGACTTGTGAGATAATCTCACATATCGTGGGTCCGCTACACTCATCACAGACATCAGACGCAGAACTACAATGGTAATTGATTACGACCAAGCCATGTGATTGTGCATTCCGTGAAACAGAACCCGTAAGCGACTTTGAGAGGATAGGTCCATGTTCTCACTTTGTAATTGTAAAAACCCCTGAGCTAGCGGCATAATTTGCCAGAACTAGTTATTTTCGAATGATATATTGTTCATTCTGGCGCCCATGATTTTCTTTTTAACTGTAAAGTCACAGTATTATGATGCCTTTGTCTGAGGTAGTCATAACTTGTATTTTTCATTGTTTCCAGTTGTCATTATTTCTTGCATTTTGATTCTGAGATATTTAAAAGTAAATATACAATTGTTTGCTTGCCATGACGGCTAATTGTAACTCTGAGCGTTGCTTTTATGATTTTGCCAATTTGTGTTAATGTTAACGGTAAATTCGCTCAGACTTGTAATCGCCAGTGATAAGAAAATAAATGTCATATTGTGACAATTTTTCCTAAATTCCAACTAACGTCGAGATTCTTGCTAAATTAATAAATTTCATCCTTCATAAAATTAAAATTAAAAATCCACAATTATTAATCATAAAGGTATGAAAGATAATTGTAACGTGGTTTGCCCACCAAGGCACCCACCACCAGTATGACATTAAAGAGTGAAAATAAACAAAATAAACTAGCTGCCTCATACAGAGATCAACTATATCTGAAATTGTACGAAATGCAAATGTGGCTGCACCCAATCGCTTTATTAAATCAGATTCATGTACCTTCCAATTTAAATTATGATCAATATGCAAACCTTGGAATTTCCCGCACTCTACCTCTTGAATGGACTGGCCTGCAAATTTTATGTCTATATCTGGTGTTAATCTATATGATGTGTACTGAACTGCATATACTGAGTTTTATCAAAGATTAAAGACAAGTCATTAGCTGTAAACCATTTGTTAATAAGGTCAAAGACATAATTTAAAAAATAAAACTGAAGTGTGTATATTATTTTATGAATATAGCGATATTTTATTATTTTTCAGTGGTAATAGTTGTCTTAGTACTAGAAGCTGGGCTCTCACCTGTGGCTCAAGACATGTTAGTGATAGCGCGCCTGAAAGTCGGTGGCAAAAAGACAGCGCTCTGAGACCAAGTGAGCACACTACGGGAGCCGACAAGCGGCGCGTCTTCAAGGGGAGTCTCACTGCACAATTACCAGACAAGCCGCGTTAAAGTGTGCAGCCGAAACAGAAAGGAAAATTACCGACGTGATGAAGGCGAGAGAAGAAATAAACCCCGCGGTGCGCTGTGGTGGCGTGCCGGACAGCTGTAAAAAATGATCCGGGTAGCGTCGGGCGGCCTCGTTTAGACCGCTCCACTCAGCCCGACATCCGTAACGAGTGGTCAACAGAGGGCAGCGTACTACAAACATGGCAGTGTGCACTAACTAAAACACACACTATACTAACAGCCAGGCAAAAGATAACGAAGAAATACTCTTAAATAACAGCGATAGGAAGGGACAACTTCATTGTAGAGATCCTCACGTAAAACGTAACGAAACCTGACAAACTACTGTAATCGCAGCGTCTGGCTGAATATATATATCATGCACTACAGAGTCCTGTCAATTTCCTTGGTCTGCCCACATAGTTAAGACCAAAATGACGATTTGGCATTCTTTGCGTGGATTTATACTCTGATCAGCTCGATTTTCCCAAAAATCCTATAATTGATAACCTTCAAACAATGATGCATTCCGCGGTGCTCTGGATTGCGGAAGTCACTAATGAAATCCTGCCTTTGCTTATGCGTTCACACTGGGCCATATCTAACGATGACATTATGGAAATTTTTCCGAGACTAGTTAATACTTTTTTGACACTGGAATTTTAAAACATGCCTTGTGACCTTAATGACGTACTCACGTAAAAGTTTTTAGTTGAAACATCTTAGTTAGAGATAAAATAGTCATTTTTCTCGTGATTCAGCAGTATATAAAAAATTACTTGCACATCTTTATTGTTGCTTTGTGAGATATCGACAGGTCAGAATAGCTGAGGACGGTCTGTCCTAAGGGTAGGTGCAATAGTCGATACCACTGAGATCGAAACAATAATCACAGACTAACGAGGACGTTAGATTACTGCTAGTATTTTAATGCCATTATCAGGTAACTAGCAAAAAAACTTAGTTCACTTTTTTACTTTTTTTTTTCAAAACAGATCTATCCGCTATGCATAATTGAGTTTTACAACAGGAAAAAATAGTTCAAATAACTGCTGATTGATGAAAAGTACGCAAATATGTCTTATCCACAACTTGTAATATCTGAGTTATCTGAATACACGTTTCATTCTGGAAATAATCTGAAAGGAATAGATGGTTTGAATAATATCCGTTATGAATAACCTCTTTGGTAATATTGCAGATCTCGTATTTTCATTTAATCCTCACATCATTGTCATTGCCTTCAGAATTCCTTATTTAACGTTCTGAAAAGGGCGACAAACCCATTTTCTTTACCTTAGTGCTAGGTAGTAAAGTATCTGCTCTGTGACGACCAGTAGGTACAGTACATGGCACAACCGGACGAGCCGTGGTACATAAGTTTGTACCGAGAAACACTGTATTTTCTGTCGCCTGATAGAATTGACAAACGTCTTAGCCCCAAAGTTGTACCGAGCGTGGTGGGTGAGAGATCTGGCATCGCATTCGCAAGGACGCGGTTTCGAATCCCCATCCGAACATCTAGTTTTGGATTTTCAATGATTTCCCCAAATCACTCCAGGCGAATGCGAGAGTCTTCCTACAAAAAAGGCCATGACAGAATTCCTTCTCTTTCCTTGCCCTCCCCCATGCTTTCTAGCATGACGTTGATGAGGTGTAAAACCATAAGCAAAAAAAAAAAAAAAAAAAAAAAACGAGAGGGCGAAAATTAGCAGATGTTCACTCAGCACCTGTGTTCAATCTCAAGAAATCCTTACATAAGCAGTCAACAAAACGGCTACCACCAGAAGAATCTGCACCTTGTATTACGAGTTGCTTGGTGGAGTGGGTCCCATTGAGTGTGTAGCTGACAGGAAGCTGGCTGCGGGCATGGCCGACCGCAAACCCAGATTGCCGCCTCCCGCGGGGCAGCAGGTAGTAACCGCGTAATGCGCCTCAAGGACGCTCGCGGTGCCACGGCGCATCCTCGCTCTGGCATCTGCTGCTTGCTTTGTTATGTACCTCTAAGGGTTTTGCGCCCTCCACAACGTTAGATTAGGAATTCTAGTGCAATGACTATGATCTGCTGATTAAATACAGAATAATTGAATGGCCACTGAGATCGAAGCAATAACAACGCACTCACTGACGATGACGCTAGTTTACTGCTAGTATTTTTATGTCATTATCCGATAACTAGCAAAAAACGTGGTTCATTGTTTAAATCAGTGGTAGTCAGCCCGTTCCCTACCACTCACTAGTAGGCGTTCCGGCTTTGGTGGGCGGTAGGAGTTTTGTCCCAAATGGAAGTACTTTCGTTTTATTTAAAAATTAATTGATTTTTTTAAAAAAACTGTCAACAGATTTAACTGCGTTAATTTGCATCTTCATGCAACTAATAAAACTCTTACATGTTTATAACAAATTTGAACTACTTTGTTATAATCTATTTAAATCAGAATTACATCAGTTTCCTGAATTATCATATATTTAGGATATCGACAGATTAAATAGCCACCTCAAGAAACTTAAAACTGACTTGCAAAAACGGTTTAAAGTTATTTTGAAATTGAAGGCGTATGACAGGATGAAAAATCCTTTTACCACAAATATTAAAGAGGCTGATACAACTTGCCAAGAAGAACTTCTAGACAATACATACGATGAACCAAAGTAAATATCAATTCGATACTGGTTGATAGGAAAAGCCGTGACAAAATAAAAATGCGTGTCTATATTTAAATCTGTGGAAAATAATGTTCAGATTATTGATACGTGTCCTTATCTCATGTCTCGTGTAATCAGGCTTTAGTGCTGTTAGTCATATTATGAAGCTTCTTCCACAAACTTCTTTCCTCACCCATCATTTCGAAAATTCGTTCATTTTGTACTTTGTCTTACCACATATTTTCAGAATTCTTCTGGAGCATCTCACATTTCAAATGCTTCAAATTGCTTTCTTTCTGGTATTCCAAGTCCCTGCTTCGCTATCATAAAGGCTGTGCTACACATGGAATTTTATAAGTTCTTTCTAATTCCTAGATCAATATTTGAAACTAAAAGATTTCTATTTTTCATGAAGGTTCTTTTGCTAGCGGGATTCTGCTTTTAACATCATACCCGCTTCGATCTTCACTTGTAATTTTGCTTCCAAGTAGCAGAATTCACTTACTTCTCCTATTGCATCTGATCCTATTTTTATTTTTAATCTACTGTGATTGGCTTCATTTCTGCCACATTTCAACACTTTTGTCTAGCTTTTATTAAAATTCAGTCCTAAATCTTCCTTCAGTATTTTCTTCACGCCATTCAGTAACTTCTCAATATCCACGGCATGTTCTGTTAATAAGACAATGTCATCAGCAAATCGTAGCATACTGATTTTTTTTCCTTGAACCCTTATGCCACATGAAAACTTTCTTTTACTTCCTTTATGCTTCTTCCACATACAAGTTAAATATTAAGTGGGATTGACTAAACCTGTATCACACCCTTTTGACTGATGCATGCCTCTCGTGATTCTCTACATTTATTATAGCCACTTGATTCTATATAGTTTGTAAAGTATTCTTCTATCTCAGTATTTTAGACCTGCCTTCTTAAAAATTTTGAATTTTGTCCCACCTAATAAAATCAAAAAACTTTTTCTAAATCAACAAACGCCATAAAAGTATCTTGCTTTCTTGATCCGCCCTTCAAGTATTAATCTTAAAGCCAAAATTGCTCCCTTGTACCGCGGTATTTCCTAACCAACTGATCTTCACATATCATCTTTTCTACTACCTTTCCATTCTTCTGTATATTATTCTGGTCAGTAATTTTAAACTTACTGATATCAGTTTCAATAATTTTTTGATTCCTGCAGGATCTCATCAATTCCTCCTGCCTTATTTGCTTTCAAGTCATTCAGAGCTCTATCAAATTCTGTCCTCAAAACAGCATCAAGAAGTCATCAATGTCGACATCGCCTTCCTTTTCCTATTACGCTATTGTTCAAGTCGTCACCATCACACACTTTCTAAATATATTCTTCCCATTTGTTAGCTCTGTCTTCTGATCTTGAAAGAGGTTTCCTATCATCAGCTTTAATGTTTACCCCTCTTTTCTTCATTTCTAAAAAATTTGTTTGATCTCCCTATATGCAACATCTACTTTACCTATGACCATTTCGTTTTCTACTTCTTCAAACTTTTTTTGTAGCCATTTTTATTTTGTTTTTTTGAATTTCCTGCTTATTTAATTTCTATATTGCCTCTACTGCTCTCTTCCTGCTTCACCCTGAGCATTTGTGCCTTTCCTCTGATACATCAGCTCCAAAAATTTCTTCGTGATCCAAGGTATTGGAGGCGTTGGCAAGCAGTGGGTGACTCTTTATTACTGGGGATCTTTCGGATTGTTGGCTGTAAAAAGTACATAGAACAGTATTAGGCAGAAAACATAAGATTTTTCTCATGGCTTACGTCTCGTTA
>JARYHS010001778.1:0-11792 GCA_031002005.1 Vandiemenella viatica | reverse complement strand
CCCTTTCCCGTCCTTGTCCCCAGTCCTAACCCGCCTCAAATAACCTCGAAGTCGGCGAGACATAAAGCCATAAACAAAAAATATTGACATGCACCTCTGGGAAAGCTTTGATTTCATAATGCGAATATGCTATGACGCTCTGTGGTTCGAATTTCACGTTAATCTGAATGTCTCCTTTCAAGTTAGGTGACAACGGTAGAGGTGCATTGCGCTGCCGGTAAGAAACCCTGAGATTACATGAAAATAATATTTCTATTATGCAGAATTGATTATATTTAAATTAAAATATTTAATAATCTCACTCTTTATTAACAAAAAACATTGAGTGAAACGAAAGAAACCTCAAACAAAACCAATATGTCATGTGTGAAGTAAGTGACGGTTAACATTTAATTGTGATTGCGTTGATACACGCGAGAATCTTTCATTCCCGTACAGTGTGATGATGATTTATTAATATTGCGTTGAGGTCTACTTTTGTAAATAAAAGATCAATCAGTGAAATTATAACGTGAGTTATGTAACAAAAAAGGTATTTTAACGTCTTTATTATTTTTATGATTATAAATATGATTACGCAAAATAAAGTATAGTACCCGTAATAGAGTACGGATCGCAACCCTACCTATGATCCCCCGGATAACTTTTACAGCAATTTTAATAATGATTTCCTTGAGAAAACCACGTTAGAACGTTAAAGGAGACTGAAGACCGAGTACTAACCCTCCCCACGCGGACGAGCTGCGGACCAGTGCGGATGCGAGGTGGGCGAGCCGACACTCGGCCGAGTGTCAGTGTGGGGACGCTGCGGGCCAGTGTCGGCCTGTGAGACCCGACCGTAAAACGTATACAGCACGCTGCGTTTAAACAGTTTTCGAATATGTTTACTTATCATAAGATTTATATCTCTTCTTTCTTTTTCGATTTAAGTAGGAAAATATCCTCGTCGTCATTCAGCGCAACCCGCAAAACTTTTTTAGATTGTCATCAAAGTTTGCATTTTCTATGGATATATGTAAGGTTATAAGTTCTTAATAGCTCTGCTTCTTCATATCTACAGCCCACCGCAACGTGCGTGTGTTCATCACTCAAGGTGGTTTGCAGAGCTTCAATGAGGCAGCGTTCCACGGTGTTCCGTTTGTGGCGATACCGTTCTTCGGCGATCAGAGGTATAACGTGGCCAAGATGGTGAGATCGGGCATTGGAGTCCGTCTGGACTTTAAGGACATCACCAAGGAGTCTGTGGTGGCAGCCATCAGGACTGTTATTGGCGATCCCAGGTGAGACAACAGTTGTTTCACATTTACACGTCGGGACTCTTTCGAGTTCAGTTGCTTTCCTAATGAAATTATTATTATTATTACTCCGCGATTCACTAAAAGTGTGTGGCGGGAGGTGCATTGCACCTATCCGAAAGGGTATAGTTTGGAAGGGATATACAGGATATGGCAGGAGGCGCCATGGGCTAATGTGAGGAACCATCCAGCACTCGCCTGGAGTGATCCTGGAAAACCATGGAAAACCCAGATCAGGATTGTGCGTTGAACAGTAATTACTGTAAGGCACGTTTCCTTCTGCGTATGAGTCACTAAATTAAACACTAATTGTTTGCATTCAAAAGGCATACTAGCAATATATTGTCTGGTAATGTCCTAAAAAAAAAAAAAGGCACACTCATTTTCCTGGTTTTTAGGAGACTTATCGCTTTGGTCTCCATATGCTGACACAAGTATTGTAAAATTTATAAGAAGAAGAGTACCTTTGTTTCCATTCGTGGTGATACTAGGTGAATACGAGTAAAGCATTTAATTCGCCAGGCAGTCTTAGCAATAAAAGCCTGTATGTGTTGTTTTTACTAAGTTAGTTACAAATCACCTTTGAAATAATTAATATTATCAGCGATTTGTAATGGAGATCAACCACCGAAGATGATGTTCGTTTAGTACAAAAGTTGCTTTATCTGTTAACGTGGAAGGTTTGAGAAAAGTTATCTGGCTGTCTAAAGCCCTGAACACACTGAGATTCTTTGCCGCTGACGCTCCTGGGACGCAGAACTGCGTCAATCAAAGAATCCAACCTCAACTGCATCTGCGACATTGAATATTGAGTCCCACTTGTCGCGGAGCTGAATATTTGCGTCCCACTCGAGATGAGATTATCTGACACATTGTCGCACAAGGTGTTCATAACTACGCGAAAGATTCAATACCTTCAAATCTTTCAAACTGTGCGCACGGAAAGTGGTATGGGTTTTGCATACTTACTTCAAGTGCTGTTTTGCTCTCTCCTTTAAATCATGAATATTTCATCCGTCATGTGGACCACAGAGGTTACCTTTCAACGCATAGAAAATCTGCAGACCATTCCTTATCTTTGGATCGTGTCATCACCTTTATATAAAAACATAAATATTAAAGCACATTGTACGAAGAATAAAACTGAAAAATTTAGTGTCAGTGACCGAAGTAGAAAAGAAGACAAACACAAGACGACAATTTCGAAGTCAATATAAAGTTTATTTTAGGGAAGAAAAGAGGCACTCGCCGAAAAATTCTTCTTGGTTCGGATATGAACGTTTGCTGTTATTGTTGCCCGAATCTGAAACTCACGAAATCCTAGCTCAACAACGTTACACTCTAACAGTGTTTGTGATTTTATACGTATAGTTTCATCATCAAATTCTGATAGTCAGGATCTTGCCATAGAATGTAGGTATCGCATGTAATCGTATTTTACAAAATTCTCGGGTGCATACGAATATTAAAGTTTGTATTTTAGTTGTACTTTAATGTTTTTTTAAGACAAATAGGATGGGCTCTCACGCGTCTTGTACAAAATTTAATATCACTTGCCTTGAAATTTTGAAGATATACATTGGACTTGGATAGGAATCTTCACTTGCAAGGAATCTGAGTGTGGCAGCTAGCTTGATATCAAGAGAAATAGGTTGTCTGAAGTTAGTTTCCCATTTAGAAACCCGGTGCCCGATCATTCTAAAAAAAATAAAAAAAAATTGGAGTCATCCTCACAAAATTTCTAAAACCGATCCCATCTTAGAGTTTGAAGGTATCTAATAGATCATGGGCAAGATATTTCCCTTCTTAAATAACTGACGAGTCCACCAGCGCCTTTCTCTTTTCTTCTACATCCGTTTTTTAACGAGCAAAAGAAGTGCTACTGACATTCCCGCAAGTGCAAGATTCTCGGACATCTTAACAGCAAGAAAATTATCTTGAAACTGAATCCAGATGCGTCTGGCAGTGTGGACAGGAATCTTTGCCGCGGGGCAACGTTGGAGCAGCATCGGGCAAAATCGCGACAATGACAGCAACCCTGCGACAATGAATCGCGACAAATAATCCCAGCGTGTACTAGGCTTTAAGAGTGTAATATGCAGGTGATTTCTTGCCATACAAGAGGCTCCAAGGGTTAGAGCTCGAAGTCTGCTCAACATAGCTGGTATAGAACTGGTTTTAGAGAAACCACACAACCAGTGTTAAAGCCTGATTTCTGGAAAAGCTGAGACAAACATAAATTTCGCCTCACTGTCAAAAGTATATAATACACAATATAAACTATTTCTTTTCAAAGCCATTCTACATATCTGAACTAAAATCGGCCAGATGTAATATGAAATTAAAAAGCTGCTTACTGAAATGATCAAAAAATCAAAATAATCAAAAGCATTGACTCATGGAAGCTTAAATAGTCACTGAACCTGATAAATTTCAAATCTGAAGGAAATTTTATTACTGGTTTGCTAAATCCTAGAAACGAGACAGTTCCAACTATTTTACTTCGGTTTCTCCCATCAGACATTTAGAACAATCACTTGTCAGTCTCATACGATTCATCGATGAAAATTTTATTCCTTAAAAAGCTGCTTTCTGGCTAAGAAGTTGGTGTTGTCAAATTTTAATATTTACGTAACATATTCATTTTTTCTGATAGCTTTAAAATTCATCGACGCCTAGGTCATTGGAAGCGGGAAGGACTAAGGCAAGGAATGGGAAGGATTTCTGAATAAATCATTGCGGAATCCATCTAGAGTCATTTCGAAAACCATTTAAAAACGAAATCCGGATGATTGAATGAGGATTCGAACCTGCATTCTCTCAATTACGAGGAAAGAGCGTTAACACTCACACACCATGCTCGGTACCCTGCTGAACGGATTTGAGATCAAACACATTACTAGTGTGTCTTTCAGAGAACGCACGCGACGATGTTATAAACATATGATCTTTCTCGCTGTTATGATTTCAAAAAAAAAAAAAAAAAAAAAAAAAAAAAAAAAAAAAAAAAAAAAAAAAAAAAAAAAAAGAAGAAAGCCGAGAAGGCAATCTTAGACGTATAGCAACCAGACACGGATACGAATGGTTGAATCTATATATAGTTGCATAATCAATATCCACTAACTTGTACCATAGGAAATTTAAAATGAGAAATTCCTTCTGACTACTGACAAATTCCTCACATGGTATGTGACAGCATCCAGTGATTTTCTTTACTTGTAATCCGAAAATGCGTTTATGTCCTGACCGAAATGCGATGTACAGACGCTGAGATCGTATTTTTTGGTGTAACCGTTTGTGGACTGTAAGTGATGCCTAAAGAAAAATTAAAACCAATAGACTTTCCCACCATCGTATTGAAAAACGAACTGCAATTAATAGCGTCTACAAGGAATCTGTATTATAGTTTTAAAAAATGCGTGACCATATGAGCCGTGCTCGGCTCTTGTTGTATCTTTGCCTTCTCTTCTCTTCCGCTCGCGATTGTTTCCTCTTTGGTGTTCCCCGTTAGAGAGCGCTGGGGCTCCTGGCGATAGCGGGTATATATGTGGGGTCACGGAAGGAGTGAGTCGAGTTCCGCTGTGATATTCGTAGTGTGAACAACTATTTCCTGCTGGTTAACTGGAATCGTATAAAGGCTTTGCTAACTACCCGGACATTGATTGTGGACTACAATTAGGCTCAGTGACTGCAGATTTACCCGGCAACTACACACGGCGACGGATTGGACCTACGGCAACGGACACCTCGGCGCACGGCACTGGACACGGACTGTTGAACAATTCGGCAATGAAGAAAATGGCAACAAGTGGGAGCGCGTCAAACATGGCAATGTCTGAAGCCCAATCCTACAGTGAAAGTGATAGCGAATGTGAGATGTCAAACCCAGACAACATCAACAATATTCTACTCAGACCAGCTATCAGTCAAAACATGGATTTTTCCCGATTCACAGAAGTGAAAGGCAAAAGGAAACGCGGCGGCAGACAGAGTGGCAAAACGAAGCAAGCAAGAAGCAACACGGAAATTCCGACACAAAACAGATTTACACAATTGGAGGCATTGGGAAACCAGGACAATAAGAAAGAAGAGGAGACATCAAATGCACAAAACTCAAGTACTCAGCCAGAGCAAAAGAAGGAAACCTTCCCACCTATTGTTATCGGAGTGGTTAAAGAATTCATTCAAATGAACCAAATAATTAATGAGAAGTTGCAAGGGAACCTAAAGGTTGTCTACAGAGGTGACACGTTGAAGTACCATGTGGAAAATATACAGGACTACGAGTTTATTAACAGATTTTTTAAAGAAAATGGAATACCCTTCTATACTTATCAATTACCAAAAGACAGGCCACTAAAGGTAGTAATAAAAGGATTACCGCCAACAGTGAAAACAGAAGAGATAGAAGCTGAGTTAAAACAAAAAGGCTATGGAGTGCAAAGTGTGCACCAATTTAAGAAAAAAGATACGTCCACCAAGACACTGATCCCACTGGCGGTCTACCAAGTTACACTCAATACACCGTCTGACTCAGAACACATCTACAACGAGCGAGCAATTTTATATACCAGGATACAGGTGGAACGATACAGAAGTCCCCTAGGTCCACCCCAATGTATGAGGTGCCAAAGAATAGGGCATACTGCCAATTACTGTACACTCCCGCAAAGATGTGTAAAATGTGCTGAATACCATTCCACAAAGGAATGCAAGTTGCCAGAAAAATCACCAGCCAAATGCGCCAACTGCCAGGATGCGCACGCAGCTTCATGGAGGGGATGCCCGGTGTTCCAGGCAGCAATAAGACCACCGAGGCCCAACCAAAATGCAAAAGACAATATTAAAAACGGGAAAGAGATGAACGACCCAGAAAAAGATACTAGTAAAACAAATATACCACTAGATACCAGGAAGACAACCCAAAGAGAACACCGGAATAGAAGATCCTACGCAGATGTGACAGGAGGTAGAGACGAAAAACAAAGAAGAAGAAATGAAGAAAGGGGAAGTGGCAATCAACCAGAAGACGACGCAACATCAAATGATTGAATGAACACACTGAGAAACATGATGGAAAAACTGAAAAGACTAATTATAAATTTGAAAGAAGCCAGAGGCCCCTTCGACAAGGTAATGGCCCTGGCCGAAGGTGTAATAGCCCTCCTGTAATAATGGAGAGAAAAAATGTACAGAAGCTACAGGATATCAACATAACAATATGGAACGCGAATGGACTAAAGGGAAAAAGAGAAGAACTGCAACAATTTATAAGACGATACCAAATCGATATCCTACTAATAAGTGGATCACATCTAAAATCTAGGGAACTATTCAAGATAGAAGGAATGGAGATATACCGTACAGATCGCCCACACGCCAGAGGAGGAGGGACAGCCATAGTGATACGTAAAACTATTACACACCAACTCATCCATATGGCACCCCTTATAGAACTAGAGGCAACAGCAATCAAAATCCAATCAAGAGAAGGCAAGGTTATTTTAATCGCAGCCTACCTTGCACCGAATCGTACCCTTATGGAAACAAGACATCTATGTTATCCTATCAACGGGTGACAAGGTAATCCTGGGCGGTGATTTAAACGCTAAGCATGAGTCCTGGAACTCCAGATACTGCAACAGTAGAGGCGAACAACTACTAAAAATAACAGAAGAAAGAAATGTGGAGGTACCATTTAATCACCAACACTACCCAAATGTTCTGGATATAGCAGTAATAAAAAATATCACACAACATGTCCAACTGGAGACGAAAAACGACCTTTCATCAGACCACCAGCCTGTAAACATCAAGCTTAGCAACTGGATAACATCGGAGAAACCGATGAAGAAAATAACAGAAATAAACTGGAAATATTTTACCCGCCTAGTACACAATAAAATCCACACAACACATGCAGTTAATACGCCAGAAGAAATAGATATAGCAGTAAAACATCTGGAGAATACAATTCAGACAGCCAATAGCAAGGCTTCAACGATTACAAGTTTTGAAGAAACAAACAATGCCGGCTTACCACCGTTATTGGAAGACCTAAGATACCTGAAGAATAGATATAGAAAATTATGGCAAAAATATCGAGACCCGCATGATCGGAGAGAATATCACCGCCTTTCAAGACAACTTGAAGACAGACTACGGGAAAATCGAATAGAGAGGTGTGAGGACAAAATGAACAACTTGTTACTTACCAACAGAGATGCATGGAAACTTATCCGGGCACTGAAGGACGAAACGACAAGCGAAGTTAGCAATAATTGGACCTACCGGAGCCATGTTCACCCCTGTCGCGAAGGCGGAAATACTCGCAGAAACGTTTGAGAAACACTACATGACACCGCAAAAGCCCTTAGAGGGAATGGAAAAAAGAGAAGAGGAAGAAATAAAGAACCGAGCAGATATCATTCGAACTGAACCAGCGAATACACTCCCGGAATTGACAACGCCGAAGGAAGTACGAGGGATAATCACGAAGCTGGCCAATAATAAGGCGACAGGGTCGGACAATATAAGAAACGAACAGCTAAAACGATTACCGACAAAAGGGATAGTACTACTCACGAGAATAATCAACGCATCAATGATTACCGGCTACTATCCTGAGTCATGGAAAACGGCGAGGGTTGTGGCAATAACAAAAGTGGGGAAAGATCATACAAAACCTGAAAATTACCGACCCATTAACCTCCTTAGCGCCACATCAAAGGTTATGGAAAGGGTTGTCTACAAGAGGATAGCAGCAAATATATGGCAAAATAAAACAATAAGAAAAGAACAACATGGGTTTCAACCAAAAGCATCTGCCGTAACACAATTCCTACCCCTGGTGGAGGAAACAGTGGGAGCATTCAACAAAGGAAAATCCGTGGCGGCGGCTTTTTTAGATATAGAGAAAGCATATGACAAAGTGTGGAAGGATAAACTAGTCGTGAAGATGGACACAAACACGAATATTCCCCGGTGCTATACGAAACTAATAGGTAACTTCCTGAAACATAGGCAATTCCATGTGACTGTAGATGGTCAACAGTCGACAATACAAACGATGAGGGAAGGAATACCACAAGGAGCAGTACTTTCACCGACCCTGTTTAACATTTACGTGAACGATATCCCGTGCCCGGAGAAAGTTTACATCGCTCTATTCGCAGATGATATTACTGTCTTTACCATAGGATACAGTCACGAAAAAAACATCAAAAGACTACAACAGGCTCTCAACAAAATATTCTTATGGTGCCAGAATAACAAAATAACAATAAACCCTGGTAAATGTGCGGCTGTATATTTTACAAAAAAAGAGACCAGACTTTGATCGCCTCCCAAGAATAATAATAGCAGCACAAACAATCCCATGGGTAATAGAACACCGTTACCTAGGAATTATACTTGATCAAAAATTACTATTCCATCTGCACATAAGAGATAGATTCAAAAAAAAGTCTCGCAGTGATTTTAAACCTCTTTCCAGTCCTGCGTAGCGGAGAACTGATGGTTTGAGACTAAACTAAGAATCTACAAAACGGTCATAAGACCGTTTATGTTGGATGAATGCCAAGTCTGGGGAGCTGCAGCGAAATCAAACATTGAAATGCTACAGCGATTACAAAACAGATGCCTTAGGATGACATTAAATGCACCAATATTTAGACCAACCAAACAATTACATGACCTAACGGGACTGCCTACAATTAAAGAAGAAATATATCACCAGAGCATGAACTTTTATACCAGACTAGACCAAAACAGGAACAACAACGATAATAGACTGAAAGAACTCGGCACAAAAATACCCAAACCCTGGCATAAATACAAACTACCCCGCAGTACTATAGAATTAGAATATAGTAACTCGTAAAAATTAGAACAAACAAATAAATAGATAAAGACATAAATAAGGGGGTTTCCATTAAGGCCGTACCGCAAGGTTAGGCCAAAGCAGGTTTATCCCCCAAGCGAACAACAAACAGTACACCCAAACAAAACTTGTACCAAACCAGTAAAACTACTCAAGGTAGTGGGACTGTAGTATAACGACCGCTGAGGTCGTAAAAAAAAAAACAAAAAAAACGAGTGAGTCAGTTGGAGGCACGCGATCGGCATTCCGCTAATGTTTCCCGGAGTGATAGCGTTGCGGGACTAAGGAGGAAGCAGTCAGTGAGGCAGTCAACAGTCGATTGGTTATGCCTGGTATTTCTCGCAGTGCCCGTGACTCAGCTTGATGGTTTGACCGGGCCGCCCGTGGATTATACTTCTGGTGAATTGGTGGGTCCCTAGCGACCGTGCTTCGACCACCTGCAGAGAAGGAATTTCTCCGATACACTCTTCACCGAGAGTGCTGTGCCGAAGCTTCGGGAACACCGTGGCGATCTACCCGGGTGGTACTTTTCGAGCTGAAACCTGCCTTCTCGCCCTAGGAGGGTATTGGAGGTAGTGGCCGTCAACTGCAACCACAAGTGTCGCCTTCCGCCTCGTAGTTAGCGGTCTGCCTCAGCCATAAATTGTGTTTGGTCCTACTGGCAGAGTGTTAGATGCTGGTAGATGAGAACGAGCCGGTCTTGTTATTTCTGTTATTGATCTACGTGGAATTGTCGGTGATTACAGGATTATTCATACGTTAATCTACAAGATCGAGGCCGGTGTTATTTGACATTATATTAGTCAGTTTCTCTGTCAATTACTACTACCAGTGTGTCGCTTTCTACCTCGTCGTTAGCGGTCTGGCTCAAATATTAAATTGTATTTGGCTAGTAGATTATTAAGAGCCAGTCTGGTTATTTTCTATAATTTGGTATAAGTAGGATTGTTTGTAATTATAAGGGTTATTCAAGGTATAAGTTGCAAGACCAAGGTTTGATCCATAATATTATATCATTTTGTGATAACATGATTATTCATATCTTCGTTTGCAAGACCAAGGTTTGATCCATAATATTATATCATTTTGTGATAACAAGATTATTCATATCTTCGTTTGAAAGACCAGGATTGGTGGTATTTGATATTATAGTTGTAACATTTTCTGTAAGTTTCAGCATTATCATTAATAATTGTAATAAACCAATGTTTAAACAAGGCTTGAACTGCTAACCATGTTCCCACACACTTACTACTGTATCATTGTGGATAATTACTGTCTGTTAGTAGTAGTAGCACCGCCTCACCATATATCTCACAGTAAAACGAAACACTGACTGAGAGTCAAGACGATAAATCATCTCGCGAGTGGGAGCAATAAAGATCATTAGGTCTCTTAGGTGAATTTTTTTTATGACCTTACGCCTCGTCAACGTCATTAGACGTGGGAAAGGACTGAAGACAAGGAACAGGAAGGAATTCAGCCATGGCATTTTAAAGGAAGCATCCTGGCATTCGCCCGGATTGATTTTGGGAAACCATGGAAAACCCAAATCTGGATGCCCGGACGAGAATTAAGTGGAAGAATGATAAAAGACTTTCTTGAGTTCTAAATGAGGTGCACTAAAACAGCAACTCTGATCATTTTTCCAAGTTGTCGGAGTAAAGAAACACTGAACTCGTTCTCTGAGATGGCAGGAGCGATTTCTGTACTTTCTTCGGCGTCTGAAATGCTGTATGAGTAGTGAATGGTAGCGACCTCTGGCTTCAATCTTTCGTGATGATCTCAATGGTTCCTTCCGGTGATAGAAGGTATCAACTGATGGGTAAAATGTAAAATATCATATTGAAAAAATCTCTCTTTGCTCGTATAAAGTTGCCCAGTAACGATTCCGAGATGATCTAATATTCTGACAGCCAGCTGGCCAAAAGACGAACTATTTATTCAATCAAATTTCAGTAATAGTAAATGTAACATTCTTTTAAGTATTCAGTTTCAATAAACTATGTATTTACTTTTATGGTAAATATAGCATTTATGTTAAATAAATGACGCCCAACTATCCTAATTAGTTAACAGTAAATAACTGTTTTGGCGATAAATATTTACTCGCCCAAGTTAACCAATTCAACAGATCTAACTCAGACGTTAAGCAGAGGTGATTTATTGTTTGACAACACATGGCAAACCGATGATTCAATCATTATTCGCGTCATAATGATCTTCCCTTCATTAATAATGTAGATAATTTTGTTTAAAATGTTAAAACTAATAAACTATCCAGCTATTAAAAGATTTTTGCAAGATTTATTATAGCAGCGAATATCATTAAAAACGATCAGTGATTTTATAGCTAAGGAAAGTCGCCATTTGTGTGCGTGCCGACTAATCTTTATAATGTTACATACTGTTAATGCGTTTGCGAGAGTATATATTTGGCGGAAATCATGCATCATCCCACTATGTTCCAACATGATTCCGAAAATCGCATCTCTTTAGACCTTTTTAGAATTGGGGGGTAAAGAACGGAGAACATGGCCTCCCCCTGCAGTGATTTCGGGAAACCATAGAAAACTCCAATCTGAACGGCCATTCGAGTATTTGAACACATGTTC